>JARVGP010000050.1:0-28771 GCA_029876185.1 Mansonella ozzardi | reverse complement strand
TAACCAGATGGACTGGATGCTTCATTAACCAGATGGACTGGATGCTTCATTAACCAGATGGACTGGATGCTTCATTAACCAGGTGGACTGGATGCTCCATTAACCAAATGGACTGGATGCTTCATTAACCAGATGGACTGGATGCATCATTAACTAGGCGGACTGGATGCTCCATTAAGTCTTCCCTTTTCTGTCCACACTATCACGCTATTTGTCACAAAGTGTTTGTGCATATAGCAGTTTATAAATATCTGTTACATGTCTTTGGCGTAATGCATACGTTACACATCACATACTAGTAGATAGCGCACACATAATTTTTTCCTATTTCGCAGCAAAGTGAGAGAGAAAGTTGAATCCACTATATAATAAACGAGGAAAAAGTATTGATCAAGAAATCGAAGTTGAACAGATCTCTTTTTTCATGATTGATTAAAGTGGTGTAAAATCACTGTACTATCCAAATAATTTCTCTCCTTATAAATAAGGAAGTAAGTAGGAGAGATTTCCCACAGAATCGTCCCATTGATTATGTTCATCCTACTAATTCCACTTAGCTTTTTTGACATCTGCCAAAATCGTACATCAAATTAAATTTTATATATGGAAAAAGAAGGATGACAAAATTGGTCGGCAAATTGCTTTTCTTCACGTCGCATTAAATTCCTTTCTACAGATTATAAAATAATGGATAGCTTAATCTATGGTAAATGAAGGAATAGACAACTAAACAGTATATCCTATCTGTCAATTAATTATATTAACAATTTGACTACTACATGCAAATCTCATTTTGTTATCATAGTAGTGATAACCGTCGTAAACACTTAAGAAAAAGTGGGAGAAGCAACTGTCGTGTTTTACTACAGGATGAGAAGGTATGGTGCAAGTATTTCAAAAGATTCTTGCAATCCGCAGGTTTTATTCGAAATATTATTGTACATATGAGCTATTAACGAATAATTCGAGTGTATCAGCACTCAATGGTTTATTAGCTGGATTGATGGTCATCGGCGGTCGGCTGTCATAAAGTACTGGCGATTGTAAAAGAATGATCAAGGTGCCACAAACGTTGATTACGCTAAAAATCATCAGCATCAGTCGATCTAGTACCATTGATACGTAGCACCAGTCCTCGGATATCTGCATTTTTATCAGATTTAAAAATTTCTTTAAAAAAAAAAGACAAAAAAAAAATAAGAGAAAAATTTGTATATAAAAATTTATAAAGAGCAATTTGGCTGTAAATAAAAAGAGATGTACTTGATCATTTTTCTTCATGGCTCGGAAATGGTCAGCAATAAACGACACATTATCGATCATGCGACGAATTAGATCTGGATGCATCCCACGAAGTTGTGCCAGCTGAGACAATCTCATTTGGCCGTCGATTAGATTGTTAACTGATAAGAAATAAGGACTTGCTCGACGAGACGTTGAAGATGACAATAAATCTAAAATGCAATTTAGAATTTTGACAATCTTTTTCAATTAGAAAAGGCAAGAGCTCATTACAACTTTAACAGAATTTATTATTACAGAATCTGAAAATCTATTTTTCCGCGTAAAGTACTTCCCAGAAGTTGCAAATATGATTTCATTTGTTTCAAATTGAAGGAGTTCAAAAATTTTACAAGTAACATGCTCACCTGATGATCTATTGCTGCTTACCTCAGAAGCATCATCTTCCGGTGGCTTAATGAACAAATATTTGGGTAGTATTTTCAAAAATACATGGCGCATCCATTTTGGCATAGGGTGAGTAGTACCACCTCTGAAAGAAGCGAATTAAACTTCCTGGCTCTCTAAAACAAAAATATTGGACAGTAGAATTTCTTATTACAATTAAATGTTTTATTAACGTAAGTCAGAAGCGGATATACATATACCGATATTTGTTGTAGAATATATTAGAAAAATAAAAAGAAGCAGCAACTTATGCTTTATTGTAATGTGTGGCAAGAGTTCCACAGAATCAAAAGCTAGATGTTAAGACTGATCGATCCTTATATCAAATACTTTTTACTTTCTTCTTGCGCTACTGTTTGATCAATTTTATAGATTTAAGATTTATATGACGTAGTCTGATAATAATTCAGTGTAGTTGCTGTAATAACATGATGAAAAAGTAATAGCGAGAGTAAGAAAAAGAAATACGGGTTTGAAAAATCCATAAATATGGATTTGAAGGTAGTATCAAAAGAACAATTAGAATGATAAAAAGCAGATAAACCAGATTTTTACTTGAACAGCCAATTTTCATTTTTAATGTGAAATCATTTTGATGTTTACCGAAATTGCTTAAATAGCATCAACAATGCAGAGCAAAACAGGATCCCATTTGAATTGACCTGACCTTTCTCAAAATATGAAGATATGAAGGATGTGAAGGAAAAAAGTACTGTGGACTTCCTTAGTTGACCCTTCTATATTAGATGCATTAAAAAACGTATTATTTTTTTTTTACTTTCAAATCATGAATTTCATAGAAAGCGAAAAGCTTTATTTGATATAAATAAAAAGCTTTAAAAAAATAGACTTCCCAGTCAATTATTGTCCTGATATTTTTAATGATATATATTAATGGTAGAAATTTGCATCCTTTAGGTATATTCTGTTTATCCTTTGCAAATTGCGATTTCACGTAACTTTTTTAGTGGTTTTGCATGACTAAATCGCTAAAGATAAAGATAAATATGAAAAATAACGTACCGGCGATAGTAGCTTACAGTCAGTACAGATAAGATAATAGACGCCGAAACGAGAAACATAGTAAATAAAAGATACTTTCCAATCATTGGTATCACCATTGAAGTTGGAGGAATGAGGTCAATGAGGACCAAATAGAACACAGTCAAAGTAACCAGTACTGCTATCGAAAATGAAACTTTGTGCTCAATACCCGGAATATAGAAAACGAAAGTTGTCAAAATTGCTGAAGCAAAATGAAATATTATCAATGGTGTATATTTGTCATTGTATTCCAATACTTCATATCTTGGTATATTCTTTCTTTATAAGAAAGTTCTCACTATCTCCTTAATTTGTAATATTAATAAATTACAGATTGTAGTAAAACGGAAATTAAAATGAAATTCACCTATCAGCATGCATGGAATGACCAGATTAACGGTATAAAAAAGTGTTTTACGGCGAATCGATAGATTGAAAGTAATATCGATATAGAATTCTTGTCCACAACAACCAGGATAAAGGCGTTCGTGCCGACGACTTGTTAAACTTATCAGGTCCCACTCACGACTTCTGTGATAAGATTATTTTAGGAAATTTCTTGTCTGTGAAATGCTAAGGTTAAAATTGATGAAGTGGTTTTTAAAACAACGAAAAACTCACGGATAATAAGATGATAAATCCATTCCTTGTTCCAGAAACTGATATTCCTTGCCATTTTCATCATATTGTGTTTCGATATTGTCCGTGGGATTAGTCTTGAAAAACTTATCTTTCGAAAAACAGTCTTGTCACAAAAATAATTGGTTATTAAGGATTTTGACTTTTATGAGTAATCGTGTCTTTAAAGGTAATTGTTTAATATTATCTCCATATCAAACATTACTGACAATGAGACAATCATCGAATCCCTAAACTAATCTTTTGCAATTTTTGCTCTCCATTTTAAACCAGAATTTACCGGTAACTGTCGAACATCAATTTGGAAACCATTGTAGGACCAACCACCAAATTTCATTGAACAAGACTGCTTGTCATATGGGAAATATTCGATATCTATCTTAAAAAGATCTTTTAGCAGTCAAATTTTCAAGAAACTATGGATTAGATTATGAAAATATTTTATATATATGGTAATCTTTTTCAGCAATATATTTAACACTTAAATCAGTGCTACAGTAACAATGCGCATTTCAAAATTCAAGGCCACAATAGGGATGAATGGAAAAAAATCACAACAAGAGTATCAAAGGGGTATTAATTGCAAGTTTAATAACATACAGGACAAAATGATTTATAAATGCTCGGTGGTTTCCATACAACAGCACCAGTATAATAGACTAAAGCATCACTCATGATCGTTATGTGTGGTTCGCCATCTGCGCTGAAATAAAACAATCGTTCGATTTCGTTTCTTCAGAACAGCACTGCGAAATTCTCAATTCAAAAAAAGGTTGGCAATATCTGTCATTAGCTGCAATATTGAGTGGTTTCAAATTACAGATATTTTACTTATTATACAACAGGATATCCGGGATCCATATCTGATCTGATGGAACATGAAGTTTTCGAATATTGTTCCATTTTTCCGGATCCCATGTTAGCTTGTAATCATACCACTGCTGTAAGTAAAAAAGATTGGCATGAAATTTTTTTTTTAAACATTGAATTTTGTTTATGAATGATTATTGAAAGATCAAATGATCCAAAAGTATTTTTCCAAATCTGTATAATTTCAACATTAATATTAGTTTAGCAAAAATACCATTTCGAGCCATAAATTAGTGGTAAGCACTTGATTCACTTCATCCTGAAAGCAAATTTGTATCAACACAATATTAAATTATAAATGATTATTGAAATAGAGTTTTCAATGATAAAAGATATCTTTGACAGACTTATTTCTTATCCATACTTATAAAAATTTATAGCGATTTTGTAAAAATCGTCTCAAAAAAATTTTTTTAAAAAGTTACAATTAATGAAAAAAATTAAAATGCAATCAATGATTTTTAAATTTTCTCCTCAAAATCGCAAGTAAAATTAATTGGAACTAATTCTGGAAAAGTTCTGTCAGCTGACCTAAATATCATTGTTTGTTGTTCGTTTTTTGGGAATTGGGAGAGAGGGTCATGGATCAATGAAAGGTAAGACATACTTCCGTAATGGTACAAATGTGTAGAATTGTTTCGACACAGTGCCCCAATATATCGGGAATGGATAAAAATAACTGGTTTTACTCCCAACATGATCATTGTCAACCGATCAAACTCCTCAGCTTCTTACATCCCAAATTCGCTCCCGAAAACTCTGTACAATTTCAAGTTATCTATCTCAAATTTAACAATGGTGTTGAAAACTAAGCTTATTTAATAATATGTGTATAAAGGAGGTCAGTTCCTGAAGCAGAAAGGTACCAAACGATGTTATAAAAATTTCTGTCAGAAATAAATTTCAGGAAAATGGCTATCGAAGATTATTTTCACTATCTGGCGATAGGCACGACGATATTTAGTTCACTAACAATTGTTGTATTAATATTTGCTATCCCAACAATTTATCTGAAAGCAGAACAAGCGCGATCATATGCTGTGACAAAATCTGCTAATTTTAAAGTAAAAAATTAGAAAAGCTTAAAAATTTGAAAGAAAAGAGTAAGAAAATGAAATACAAAAAAAATGTATCGAAATTCATATAATTTTGTGAAACGTTTTCTACAAAGATTCTCCTTCTTTCATTATCTTCTCTGATCATATTTCCATTTCCTGTAGTTTCAGGAGAAATCGGATAGGATATGGGAAGAGATGAAATTGGTCCGAGAAGAAGTTGGAGCAGCAGTGATTCTTCGAAAGCGTCATTCGCAACCATACATGCTTACTGGCCGTAAAGAAGTCGTGTGCTCAGGATGTACACAACTTGGGTTAGTAATCAAAATATTCCATATGAACGGTGAATCACAGAATAGAAAAAAAACGATGATTTATCCTATATGCTGGATGGGAAGCTTTGTGACCAGATAATTCTTTGTGACCAGATAACTTTGTGACCAAATAATTTTTTGTGACCAGATAATTACTTTGTGACCAGATAATTCTAATTAACGCTCATTTTAATACCGTAACGACTCTTTTTAAACCTTAGAGACTGAGGTAATTTTTTTAAGGAAATTAGTATCAAATTCGAAAATGTTAGGTAGTTTTGAATAAGTACAAATTTTTAGATGTCCTACAGGCCCGCCTGGTCTGAGTGGACCTCCTGGTGAGGATGGAATACCAGGAATGGTGGGAAATCCAGGATTGGCAGGTGATGATGGTTATGATATTGAGCTTGCACCAGAAGAAGAGTTACCATGTGCGATTTGTCCTGCTGGGCCTCCTGGACAAAGGTACCATTATCCAGTTTACAATTTCTTGTATAAAACTTTTTATAGAAATTGTGGTTGTAAAAAAAGCTCACCTTTGGTATGTTTTAATGATCTGTGTAATCAAGCTAATTTTGGAGATTATTATTGAGCCAAATTTTTATTTCAATGCAATTTTCAAGTTTCTCTATTTCTAATCGTGCCTTAATCTAGAGGACTGCAAGGCGAACGTGGACAACTTGGGGAACCTGGTCGTACAGGGGAACCGGGTCCTCCTGGTGTCCCAGGAGAACACGGATCAATAGGCGAACCTGGTCCACCGGGATCACCTGGTCTTAAAGGTCCTGCTGGTCTTCCAGGACCACCCGGTGATACAGTCATTTCTGGGACAGGAATTAAGGGACCAAAAGGGCCACTTGGTCCTCCTGGACCAAAGGGAGCTATGGGACTGCGAGGCAAACCAGCTAAGGAATCTGGTTTTGCCGGAAAACCAGGGAGAATTGGTCCTGTTGGGCCACCAGGACGATACGGGAAAGTCGGCGAAGAAGGACCATGGGGACCACCCGGAGAACCAGGTTGCTGATTTTTCCTCATATTTTCGTAGCTCCAATGATTATAGTAAGGCTTTGTTTTTGATTTTGTTCTCATGTAGTCTCGGAAGAGCTTAAAGATTGGTGTAATTTCAGGCCAGCCTGCAACGTATTGTTCATCAGATTGTGGTGTGTCGCAGATATTTGCAGCACCACTTACCGACGATTTTATTCTAACAATGGATGAGTAACAACAGACTGAAACAAATTCGGACCTTTTTGATTTTCTAGTCTGTTAAACAGGCCAACAGATTAACAGATATTTTGGTCCCACACTTTGTTTTTTGTTTTTTTTGTTTTTTTTTTTTTGTTTTGTTATGTCGTCCTTTCTGTATAAAATTGTTGAAAACAGACAGAAAAAGAATTTGAGAGGTATTCAGCAAAATTTTATACACTTTGATCCCTTGATTGGGGCGTATCTGGCCTAGGTGATTCTATTGGAAGCATGCGCTACCATCAGCATAGCTCACAATCTCATGAGGTGGAAAAAACAAATAAATGCAAATAAATTAAGGGATCGACCGCTTGCTATTGACTGTGAGATTATATCTCAAGAACTTCTGAATTATCAATATATAGTAAAAATAAAGCTAACCACATCAATGATTCGAATTAAGGAAGCGCCAAATTTAACTTGTACGGCGTTGCTTGCATTCCGTACAGGTCGTACATTTTTATTGTAAAAATACAACAAATCCTCATATAATTGGTCTGCGTAGCGATTACTTGACAATTCGTTCACTGAAATGGTTAGAAAAATAAGATTGAATATTATCTGAAATAGATTTCATCTTTAACTTTGAATGCTTTGAATGAAATTCGTCACATTCTCGTGGAATTATTGCTGGATAATAATCAGCCACTGAAGGTTGGAACTGACACTCAAACTAATCTTCCAATTCTTACCGTGAAGTATTGCAATAATTAACTGCAGTAATCGTGATGCATTCATGCTGAGAGATGGTGCAGTTGTGATACCGACATTGCTGGTCAGATGCTGTACGTGGAATAAACTCAGTCAAATTGACTTACACTTTTGGAACTTAAGCTCTAATCAGTCTTCAAATTTGGAATCAGTTCTGACGTTTCTGGATACTTCACAACAATAAAGTATGGGTAACTGCAGATCGATTGATATGAATCACTGCTTTCAAGAACTGCTGCATTAAGCTGATAGAACAGCTGACACCTGCTGCTGCTACCGCTAATATTACTTTCTTTTCCCGTCGTATTTAGACGATACATTCCTGTAACAAGATAATATACCCATTTCAAAGTAAAAACTTTAGGTCTGGCACTGCAAAATGTCGTATGTAAAATCAATGAGAACTTTATTATGCAAATTTTTTAGATACTCATCAAGAACCTATTATCAATAAATGTATTAGAAAACTACAATGATAATCCAAACTTCTCTTTAACCACTCCCATCATTTACTCATTTAAAAAACAGTGATACAAATTTTTTTTCGAATTTTTCAAATTAAATAATTTGATTATTACAAATTATTCGTTGCTTTTTATACCAAGAATTGGCGATATAATTAATGTCTGATCCACTGATCGTTAATTTACAGTACATATGAAGAATCTTTCCTAACTTTATACGTACGTTATCATTATGATAACCCTTTTCACGTTTTTTCTGATTGCTATAGTAGTATGTTCGAGTGCATACCGTTGGAAAATCCAGGCCTGATCACTCTTAACCCGAATGACAATGTCAACAAGACATTTTGGACATCTCCACGATTCAAGCGGTAATTATCCCATCGATGTCTTGCTGTTGCAGAACGACGGTATTATTTTTTTATTTGAATAAAAAAATAACAAAAATTCTTATTAATAACAAAAAGTAGCAAAAGCTGTTATTCGAGCAAAGAATTTCATAGAAATACTTTTTCCACCTAAATTTTTCAGACTAATATTGAATAAGTCAAAATCCTTTATACACTGATCTTCATACTTCATAGTTACGAAGTATTACTGGCAAGCTAATCCGTTGCTTTTTTATTCTTTGAATAACAAAATTATTTTTATTCAATTGGTTTTTATATTTCAGTGGGAAACTTTTAGATTAAATTTAAAATCTTTTTTTCCTTATTCAATTTTCAAATCTGATCAGGAAATGAAGATTCTGAAATTAATCAAAGTGAATAGCCCATTTCGTACATCAAAATACCACTGTTCTATTCCTTGATAAAGCCTAGTGCTTTCAATTGGAATTTTCAATTTCTCCTGTTGTGTCCAATTTTTTTTACAATCTTTAACAACTTTACCACCTGCCCACACCATTTATTTGCTGTCAAATAAGTCGGCATATACACTATCAGTAGTGACAACTATTAATCATTGAATCACCACTAGTTTGTTGACTTGGCATCACTACCAATCCAGCGATTGAACAGGGAACGGCAATACAAATATCGTCACAGACATTCTTGTCGCCACAACTTGACAGGCCGGAGCGTTGTAATTGTTGTACATGTTTTAATAAAGGATGAAAACGGCGCTCTTTGATTTTCTTTGATAGAAACTAGGCAAATAAGAGTAATATCTAATATCCAATGCGAAATCGAAACGATGACTTAAGTTCAGTAGTAAAATGCTGGCACTGAAAAATTGGATTTCGTGAAAAAAAGTTTTGGAATAAAATTGTAACCATAGATTGTCTCTTGTTGTTTATTAAACATTTTTTCGAGTTTACATTTTTCCCCTTTAGCAAAGCAAACACTTCAACGAACTAAAAGATTGCCATCTATGTGGCTTTAATTTGCATCATTCTTCATTCATTGTAATTTGTTACTTTTCAAAATATTTGCATATACAGCTGAGAACAAATTCTAATTCCAGAAATATGCTTCAAAAGGAAACCTGTTGAAATGTCAGAGATGTCATTTGCAAATTGAATAACCATAGGACAAAGTGTTGCTCGACATTATTTCTTCTTCTCTTGCTTTGTCAACCCTGTTCATTTAAAAGTTTCTTACCTGACATTACCATAAGGTTATGTAATTATAGTTCCCTTAAAAGAACTTGCTTATAGACAGGTAAATGAATGGAAAATAAGACAACTTATTCATAAATTGTCCATGCAAAAACGATCAAGCCAAAAATCTTTTCCGGAAGATATTTGTCAAGTACTTCAATCTCATCCCCGTCACATTAACTTGCACAGGAAACAGAAATGGTAAAAAAATCTATCCGTAAACAGATTAGAACCTTTCCTGCAATCCGAATTAGCATTATTATCACGTATATCCACGAACCAAACGAAACTTCAGTTCAACTTGCTTTGGAAAATATGAAGGATATCAGATTCAGGATATTTGTGGCTTACCAATCCTACAAGTACGCCTGATTACAACGACTTACGTTTGTTATTAGTGTACGTGTAATGGCCGTGCGACTCATCTACCTCCTCTGCATAACGTGCCCACAATACTTTTCGAGTGATCAATAACGTTATTTCTTTTTTGATGAATAATATGCAATTTAGAAAACAAATGAAAATATATTTATACTGTAAACATGGATAACAACAAAGAGGAATGGTATAATGAGTGTTAATCTTTAGAAATTCTTCTATTAAGAATACGGCCGTCATACCCATAAAACGCAGCTATTTCAGCCAGGCCGCTTAATCCTAATGCATGATAACAATTCAACATTTAATGTATATCGCAACTTGTTACCATATCATTGTATTTACAAAACAGTCGAACTGAAAAAAACTACAAACATCAAAAATAAGAGTATAAATGATGTTAGTAAAGACAATTCGAAAATTTTGTAGTCGTTGAGATCTTATAAAAATATCAAAGATAAAAATTTACATAACGCTGTTGCAGCTAAAAGGCATGGTCTTCAGAAGTACTATGCATGCCAAACATGACATCCAACAAATGCCAACGAGAAAAACAATTCTCAAAAACTATTACGATCTCAAAAAGAGCTAGATTCAGTTAAAATCCCATATTTGGAAGTGATACAACTATATACATGTTTTACTGAATTCAGTTTTACTGAATGTTGACATATGATAAGTGCAAAAAATGTTGCACATAATTATAACAAGGAAATCCAGTTGATGAATCAATCGCCAGGGGAATACTGCGGAGAAGATGGACTATACTGCGGTGATGATGGAGAATACTGGAAATAGATTTTAACTAATATTGACTAATGTTAACTGGTTTCATCAAAAATGTCAATTGTTCTTGACAAAGTTGAACATAATTAAAAAAAGCTTCGCATCCCAATACGTTATGGTAAGCACTCGAAGTAACCAATAAAGAATACCGACAGATTTATCATCACAAAAAGTAAAACTAAAAACCTGTGGTGAACTCGGTGAGTACTGCGGAGATGACGGACTATACTGTGGTGAACTTCGGGAATACTGAAAGAATTCATTAATAAAAATAGTTTCAAGATATTAACAAGAAAATTTTTAGAAGAAAACAGTCTTTTTCTCTGAAAATGAATTGAAATGAAAACCGGGACGAACCGAAGTGCCTGCTGCACCAGGTGAACTTGGACTGTACTGTGGTGATGTTGGTGAGTACTGCAAATGAAATAAACAATCAAGATAAATGTAATGTAAATTCAAAAATTTGTCAGATTTGCAAGAATAAATGGTGTGGCATAAATCAATGAACTCTTTTGTGTGGATCCGATAAAATATAGGAAATATTTATTAAAAAATCAAAAAACCTTCAGTGAGAAAAAGTTCCTAACCTGTGGACTTGATGGACTGTATCGTGGTGATGATGGTGAGTACTGCGGTGATGTCGGCGAATACTGAAAGAGGTGAAAGATGACAATTTGGAAATAAAACATAATTATCTTCCAAAGACAAGTATAAACCACTTACCGCAGGAGAGGTATCGCCAGCGGGTGAACTTGGTGTGTACTGCGGTGACGATGGAGAATACTGCAAAATAATTAAAAATGCTTCAAACCACCTCATCAGAAATCTCGATCAGTTAAAGTGATAATATGCTAAAACCAAACAATTAACGCGTTATTCACTGAAAGAAATAGCATAACTTCTAAAACATACCTGCGGGCTGCTCGGGCTATACTGCGGCGATGAAGGACTGTACGCTGGACTGGTAGGACTGTAAGTTGGACTTGTTGGAGAATAACGAGGAGAAGATGGAGAATAACCTGAAACGGTTTAAATTACTGCAATTTCAAAGGTGACTATTTCTAGTTAGATATTAGGAGTTGGAGTTAAAGCAATAGAAAGCTTTCTATCGGTGAATTTTAAGTCATGATGAAAGTGGGTGCTATAAATAAATTATCGGCGAATAAACTGAAAATAATTGGTAATATTAGAATCAAAAAAATGAACTAAAAAATAAAAAAAGGTTACAAGTAAAGAAAGGAAACAAATGTACTAACCAGGAGAGGCAGGACTATAAGAAGGACTAGTTGGACTATACGTTGGACTGGTCGGGGAATAAGCAGGCGATGTGGGACTGTATGTTGGGCTTGTCGGACTATAAGCTGGTGAAGTAGGTGAATAGCGAGGAGACGATGGTGAATAACCAGGTGATGCCGGAGAATAACTTGGTGAAGTCGGTGAGTAAGCTGAAAATATTTGGTAATATTAAGATAAACATTAAAAAGCAAATTATCCCTCGGAAAACAAATTAAGATTTTCCAGAGCAAAATTAAAGCTTACATGGTGAAGTTGGAGAATAACTTGGACTAGTCGGTGAGTAGCCTGGAGAGGTAGGACTATAACTAGGAGAAGTTGGTGAATAACCTGAAAAATAAATGATTTCAGGCTAATTCCAGCCCCATTTCAATCATAAAATTTAAAATGAACATCCAGAAAAAGGTAACGTAAATAAATGGAGAAAGAACCGTAGTATATTCAGATTACAAGATGACATAGAATAATGAAAAATTTGAGGTTTGACGATCAGTAGCTACCAGATATTGTCACAATAATAAAGATAGCACAAAGGCTTACAATTTTAAATGGTGAAATTGAAATATAATTTCTTAAATTTAGCTTTCCATTCTATGAATTCATATTTATTACCATAAAACACATCCCAGTCATCCAGTTTAAAGGTTCCGAAAGCACTAAAAGGCCTGCTCAGATTTGTTTTATTCAGAATTTTAAAAACAGAAAGTGACAAACTAGGTGAAGTAGGACTGTAGCTTGGTGAAGTAGGCGAATAACTTGGAGAAGTTGGAGAGTAACCTGAAATTTAATGCAGTAACTAAATCTGCAAATCTTGATCAAAACTTAAATCAATTGAAACAAAGCAATTAGTTCCCATTTGAACATTCAAGACTATTAAAAACAATTCTTTAAGTATTACTTGGACTGGTTGGAGAATATCGTGGACTCATGACACCATAAGCAGGTGATGAAGCACCATAAGGAGATGCTGGACTGGTTGGCGAATAACCCGGACTACTCAGTCCTTCCAAACCAGAACCGTAGTCGCTGGCTGCTGGAGAATATGCACCAGCACCGGATGGTGACATTCCTCCAAGAGATCCCCCAGGTGACCCTGGACTCCAACTTCCACTGCCACTGTAAATCAGAAAAGTCTGATTAGAGATCAAAACAGAAAATTTTTAACGTAAACTTTGCTTATATTACAAAAAGATAATAAGTTACCCATAAGGTGAAAAACCTCCTTCGCTGTGCCCAGAGGGTGAAAAACCTGCTCCGCCCGGAGTCATTCCTGAACCAGTTGCAGGACTCCAAGCAGCTCCATAAGCAGGCGTTGTGCCAGCATTCCACGGAGTTTGTGCAGGACTCATCGCTGAGCTAAAAATTTATAATCTACATTAAAAATCTACTACTAAAACGGAAATAACGAATGCCGTTCTATATAGCGAAAATAAGTTATATACAAAAAAACAGTCCAAGAAATACCTTGCTGGAGACAAAGAACTGCCAAAATACAATCCGCCAGCTCCCAGAAGGCCGCCACCTGTCTGTATTTCCATAGCTAATTTACATTTATCAGCATCGAGGACCAAATCGAAGCAACCTGTCCCAGCTCTAGCTAACTGACCCAGCATGATATTCTCAGATACACCTGGAAATATGAGCTTTGGTTCCATATGTACTGAGGCAGATTAAAGCCATAACAAATCATTTCATCTATTTAGACATCCAGTGGTAAGATGACACGAATAACTTTCTTGTCTTGAACAGTTCTGCATTATTCTAAAGCTATAATTCTTGCCGTAAATCTGAAACCACAAAAGACATGTTTCTCCCTTACTCTCCCTGAAGAATAAAGTCATAAACCGTCCGGCAGTTACGTGAGAATAGATTCTGTCTCGCAAAGTTTTGGGATTTTCTTGAACAGGCTATGTTCTGCTAACATGTCTTTTGAAATTTCTTGAAACCGTTGTTTACATATGATTACTTCGCTTTTTCAAAAACTGTGGACCTCAAGTTACCTTTCACAGGATCCTGCTCAGCATGAACCGCCGCCTCCATGAGAATGTCAGCAGTTTCTTCGAATGAACATCGCATGAGAGCTCCTACTTCTTGTCTGTTAATGCCATGGCGAGTAATTGCCATCAGATGACCTAAATTGACAATTTTCCGAACACTGAACTACTCAAAATAAAATGCGTTAATATTTATTTTTATATTCGAAAGATTCTTCAGCTACATATAATGTAAATGAATTTTTTTATACAAAAAAAGAAAATTTCAGTATAAACAATAAAAATAAAGACACAATGACAAATGAATTTACCCTTAGCAGTCATAACATCGCATAGTAGAGCCAAATGTCTGTAGTTAACATATGAACCATCGAATGAAATAACATGATTCATTTCACGTTCAATTGCTTTCCGCACTGCTTCAATACCCAAAACTTCGAATATTTCACATATATCATTGGATGTCGTGCGTACTGGATCTACATTTTGTTCACTCAATACCTTAGCTAGAGCAGTACCGTCAGTTTCCAGCAGCCATTCTGGAATTGCCTTAAAGCCACCATCCGGAGTAATCACAACTCGTCTCTTGTCATCAGTTGTTGGTTTATGCATGTATACTTTGATGATAGCCTCAATACCCTGTAGCGTAAGATCACTAAGCATATTGGTTTCAATACAACGCAAGAACACGTCGTCTTCCATTCGTTCCACCTGCTCGTCCTCATTACCCTTATCACCTTCTTGATTTGTGATACGTAGCCGGAATATAAGTTTTTCTGCATTGTCATCCGTATAAATGACATTCAGATCATCGCCAAATCCCTGATGTATTTTATCTGCAATTGCCTCCATTGTTAATTTCTTATCAGTCATCCGTCGACGATCCAATTCGATACGCAAAAGCCATGGACTGCATCGAGACGGATCAAAATCGGGCATTTCATAGAAAATGTTCACCCATTCCTGATCCTCCTCAATTACCGTATTCTTCGGATCTGGATCATAGTAAATTGCTGTATTTGCAGTAACTTTTCGTAACGTAGTGTGTTCTAGCTTACATAGTACATCTTTCGCTTTTTCAGCATCTCTGAAATTTAAAATTATTTTTGCTATTCATCGATTCTTTCTTATATTATTTATTTACCCTCTAAAAAATGACTGAGTACTACCGTCTTTTTTTTAAGTGAAATTTTGTACAAAGTAAATTAAGAATCAATTTTTCATGGGATAAAAAAAATACTTCGCAGCAGTTCCCTGCAGAAAAACGGTCAGTGAAGGTGTTTTCGGCTTCTTCGAAACATTAATAATTTCTTTCAGCCGCGGGACACCAAGTGTTACATTTTTGGCCGAAACACCAGCATAATGAAAGGTGTTTAACGTCATCTGCGTAGCTGGTTCACCTAAACTTTGCGCTGCTATTGCACCAACCATTTCACCAGGCTGCACAATTGCTTGCTTGAAGCGAGATTCAATTTCACCAATAAGCCATTCGAAACCTTCCGAATTCAAACGATGTTTTTCAGCCATCCTTTTTGCACTAAGTGTTGATCGCAACAGTATATTCATCAGCAGAGTGGCATTATACTGAGCCTAAAAGATGACTATTTGCATACCGTCTTAAAAGAAGCCAAATCAGTCTTGAAAACTATTTGCATACCGTCTTAAAAGAAACCGAATCAGTCTTGAAATCAATCTTGAACTAATTTGATTTTCATTAGTAAGACTAAATAAAAATTTATTCAGCTAAGATAGAAACATTTTCAACTATAAAGTAAATGATTTTTGTTGTCATCAGTAATATGTATTTTAAATTTTCAAATCTTTTTTCTTTGACAAAGTGAAGAGACAAAAATCATAAATTCATACAATTCGCTTATCTTTTTCCTTTTTTATTATTAAGCAAGAAGACGATTAATGTCCCGTACCTGTTTGCTGATTCGATCTTCACCGCTAACAATAACAAGCTTTTTGCTAAGTTCTTTAACACCTTCAACTACACGTAAAGGATTAAGATCAGTTGGTTTCCGAAGTTCTACACGAAATATTTTCTGCGCATTCCAAATCATACGTTGCAAATTACATGGCAAAACAATTTTCGCATCTCCCTGAAACATAGAAGAACAATGAAAACATAAAATTTTAACTGTATCTTCCTTTTCCGAAGATACCTAACATATCTGGCATCATACATTAACCAAAGAATAAAAGTTGATGTTCAAATTGTTAAATGATTACACTCTGAAATATCTCACAACAGTGGCATCCAAAGTATAAAAAAAATCTATACAAAATCTCCTTCACGACCTATCGTTTCAACAAAAATTCCACGCTTAAATTCTATTAATATCACCAGAAATAAATTACATTAATAAAACATATACTACAAAAATTAAAAGAAAATACGAATAAGCAAATAAATTACCTTAGGAAATATTTTTCGGAGCAGACGACGATCTTCTTCAAGCTGTGCCCATTCAGCTTCAACTTCTTTAAGTGCTTCCGCAGAGCCTTGTAAGTCGCGAACAACATTTTCCGTATACAATTTACGCAAAGACCTACAAGAAAATTAAAGGAACAAATTTTCTTAGCAATTCATCCATGAAGAATTCTAATTATTAAAAGAAGTTTGGTATACCAAAATCGAAAAAAGTGCTTACTTTTCATCAGAAAGGTCCAACTTAAAGTCCTTTTCAAACAAAGCATTTGTTGGCTTCATACTTGGCATAGACTGATTTTCAACCCACATGCCATCTAGGCCGTCCTCACCATATCTGAAAGCAGTTTCATAAATCACAGCTTGTTGTAACCAGATATAACTGCATGAAAAATAATCTGAAATTATTAGAATTCAAAAAATCACATAAAAGCAATGACACAGTCAAATTCGAATTTTTCTCTTAGATTTAATATGCTATATCTTCTTTGAGCACAGTTAAACAAAACCCTTCAGCAATATCACAACCACGCGCACTCTAGCGCCGTATAATAGGAGTGAAGTATTTCGTGAAATTTGTGCTCGTCTTTACTTCCGTTCACTGTGATTAAAAATAAAATTGATTTTGCAATAAAGCGCCAAGCGGAACAGCCGTTAATAAACATGCATAAATTGAACAACAAATAAAGCAGTCTAATGGATCGTACAAAACGGAAGAATTTTACCTCAGCTGCACTAATTGCCCAAGCGAATTACGAACAGTGCCGTCATAATTAACCATTACACTTTCCATAGCTTTGATCAGTCGACGTTGAATGTAGCCAGTTTCTGCCGTCTTTACGGCAGTATCAATGAGGCCTTCACGGCCACCCATGGCATGAAAGAAGAACTCGGATGGAGTCAGCCCTGCCAGATATGAGTTCTCGACGAAACCTTTCGATTCTACAACGCAAATTTTATACATCAATCTATCCCACTATTTCACTGCATCTTATTACATCTGCTTAACTATATAATTTTTTTATGATTTTATCACTTCAGCGTAGAAATGTTATGAACATTACATCATTTCGTAAATTTGCATGTATTGCATGTAGTCCAATAAATAAGCTCATCCATTTTAAGAAAATTAAGAATTTAATAATAAATATGTAATTAAAACTAAAATTAAAAAGCAATTTACCAGGTCCGTAATCATCTTTGATAAAATGAGGTAAGGTCCTGTGGCGGAAACCGAATGGAATACGTTTGCCTTCAACATTTTGTTGTCCTACACAAGCTATGACCTAGAAGTTGATAATTAAGAGCTCAATTTTGTATAGAATGTGTGAGTTTATAGCTATTAACGAAAACAAGAAAGCAAGAACTGCAATCTGACTTCTAACAAAGATTTCTGAAAGTAATCTGATTTCTAACAAAGATTTACAGACATAACAGGAAGACTTGACCAATGTTTCAACGACGAATATTTTGCAGCAAACGAGTTTTTCTTCTTAATCTGAGTAAAACAACTGCTTTACCTGCGAAATATTAATTTTAGATCCCTTCGAACCGGCGACAACCATAGCTTTGAAGTTGTTGTATTCAGATAAAGAACGTTGTGCACTGCCACCAGTACGATCACGTGCATCATTCAGTATACGATTCACCATATTTTCAAAAGTCTGCCGCAGAGTATTGCCTGGAGTTGGTTCTAACTCATCATTGTGCGCCCTGGAAAAAAAAAAAATTCAAATAATAATCTGAACAATAGTGACGGATGCGAAAGAATGACTAATTCTAAAACTGTCAAAATACTATTCTTTTTCGAAGCAATAACAGACTAATTTCATTGCACCTATTTTTCTACACTGACATTTTGAACAAAATTAAGCAAAACTAATGGCAGGATAAAAAATTGCAAAGTATAGAAATTTACTTTTCAATGACTTCTACGACATCCAACTTCGCTTTTCGGATTGTTTCTTGAATATCATGATAAGTGGCATGATCAGCAATGGTATCACCAATACCAATAGTATGCCCTTCAGCAAGTAACCAGGAATTAACAACCGTCTGTATATGTGAATAAAAGTGTGCCGCAACTTCCCAACCAAGTTCTAACGTGACAACATGTAACAAATTGCCAGCTGAACGACCAACTGTTCGAGAACAAATAATTCCCGACAACAATTCACCATGTTCAATGATCACCTACAAAGTATCGCTAGACTCATTGAATATGAACTGGATAGCAGAATTAGTAGGACGATCAAAACACTCATCTCACACAAGTAATAAATACTAATAATATATTAACATGAAATTAACCTTGATTTTGTTCATAGCATATGACTTTTAATTCATGTTTCAAGAACTGATGGAAGAAGATCATTTTTCATAAAACATATATAATAATGTAATTGTTCAAGTCAGCAAAAAAAAGATTAATTCGCATTTACCGTACTGAATTAGTAAATATTACCTATTTCAATTTTAAGCAAGAAATTGAAGCAAATGCTAAAAATTCTACCTTAGTATCACCAGGAGAAATCCATTTATAAGGGCCGTTATCTTCATCATCTGGATGAGTTGAATGAGTTCGCAGTACATTCACATTACCTATATTGAATGATTTAGAAAACAACAGGTTTGAACAAACATGTTACTTGAATGATTACTTAGATGTATTATTAAAATCAAACTATGTTTGATATTTTATCGTTCTGAGCTATCTAGAAACGCTTAAGTCTTGAAATTTAATGAAAAATCAAAGTGTAACAATTATAAATCTCTAGAAAAAAGTCGGCGGAAGTTTTATACTGAAATGCTTATCAAATGTGATTTCATGATTTTGAAAAATACTACCTATCACAGTTGCAATATGCAATAACCTCAGCAAATAGATTTGTAAAAAGACCATCTTTTGCATAATTAGGTTAGAATAGCTTATAATTAAAAGAAATGATAGAGAAAAAAATAACCAAACTTACCGGGAATGATTAGAGTGAAAACTTGTTTTCCAGTCCATAACGGTTTTGGTTTTAATATAGCAGGTTGGGGAACTTTGCCATCCCAGTTCGGCATTTGCATCAGTAGATCCATCATGCGTGGTAATTCAATAAACACATCGCGTTTAGTCATCATACGAACTGCGGTAAGTGTATCTTGAACAATACCCATCACCGGTTTGTTTGCTTGCGGTGTAATTAGTTGCCTTTAAACTACTTCATTTTTTAAATAAGATTACCAACAAGTACAACGAAACAACTTATTAATGAACAGTCCTTAGAAATTTAACTCGATTAAATGAGACCTTGGCACCATTGCAATTTCAGAAACTTCAGCTTTCGTTTCCAAACTTTGCGGCAAATGTAGATTCATCTCATCCCCATCAAAATCAGCATTGTAGGGTGTCGTTACGGAAAGATTCAAACGGAACGTTGACCACGGCAGAATCTAGAAAAATATTTCACTACAAATTTGATTTAGAAATATGTATCCATTCAATGTGTTTAACAGACTTGATTAACATGAAGGTACTTATTTTATAACCCAGAAGTTCCTTTTCGTTCCCCAAATCTTTTCATTTCGATTTCATTGAAAATCTTATTCTTGACTCAAAAATTCTTTAAATTATTAAAAATTATGACCTTCACTTTATGACCCATCATTGACATTTTATGTAGCGTTGGTTGTCGGTTAAATACAATAATATCACCATCTTTCATATGCCGTTCTACCCTATAATGAAAAGAATCAAAAGGATTTTTAAAAGGAACAACATACTAACAAGCGAAAGATTACGGATTTGAAATTACCTGTAACCAGGTTGCAGATGAAGATCCGCTGCTCTTGGATGATAGCGTAGATCAACTCGAGCACCATTTTCACGAATAATATATTTTGCTCCTGGATATTGACTGTCTCCACGATTTACCAATTCTTGTAATCTAAAACAAGAATATACAGCTTTGAATTCCAAGAAATTATTTCCGATTGTAATTCTCAGCATGGAACTGATTCGGAGAAATCAGGTTAAACAGTGAAAAGAAAATAATAAAATCTAACTTATCAATGTTGAAAGGTGTAACAATCTCTGGGAACGTCATATTTTGTGCAATAGTACGTGGCACACCAACTGTATCTATGGGCAGGTTTGGATCAGGCGTAATTACAGTTCGAGCTGAGAAATCCACTCGTTTACCCATCAAATTCCCTCTGATTCGACCTTCTTTTCCTTTCAGACGTTGTTTGATTGATTTCAACGGTCGGCCTCCTTTTTGTGTAGCCTAAATTATTGGATTTTGATTTTTTGTTTACTAGCAAGAAAACTACAAATAGCAAGTGTTAATCTGAATTATCGTGACTTCCGTCACAATAACTCTGAATCTAACACTGATTAGCAATGAGGCTGCTTGCAGCTCACAAAAGAAATATTTTTTGCACAACTAACAATAGAAAAGAGCGTAAATAAGTGGTACTAATTACCGCAGGAAGACCAGGAATACAATTATCAATCAATGTGGCCACATGGTATTGCAAAAGCTTGACGTCTTCAGCAAGAACATGCGCAGCTGCCCCATTTGCTTCATTTCTAAATCACAGTAATATTGCAATTATTGGCACATAATTTGGACTTACTTCTAACCAATTATATAACATAAATAAATGATACTACATGGATAACATTCAAAAGGTTTCAAGTAATAAAAACTGATTATCAATAACAACTTGATAAATTCTGACCCAGCACAGCACTCTAGAACGAATTTCTCCATTTTCTATCTCAATTTTCATCTACCGAGAACTTAACTGAGAAAATAAAATTTCAATCTACAGCCAATAAATACCGCTTCAACTGATTATTAGTCTTCACAATGTCGGAAAGTTTATGCGTTAAGTCATCCTGATTACGCGCTGAACCAAACGTAACTACGGCAGGTCGAACAGCTAATGGTGGCACCGGGATTACTTGTGCAATCATCCAATCTGGGCGAGCATATCGTGGATCCATACCTAAAACATATTTCAGGATAAATAATAATCAGAACACATATAATAAGTCAATTTAAGATGAGGACCAATAAATCTATAATTTCACTTTTCTTTTAAGAAAAGGCTTTTCATTTTCATGATTCTATTTAAAAAAAATCACCAAGTATGAGACAATCAGAGTCTGAAATTGATTTGAAAATCTCCAGTGCCCGCTCTGCAGTTAAGATGATTTTTCTTTCCTGCAATATCACTCATATGAACTATAACCTTGGAATCAATACAATATAAGAGAATTTCACTTTGCATATTCAGTCAAATGCAGTCTTTCTAAAATAAAGCAATTAGCATTAAAAAGTTCTTGTTTCTGAAAAAGAAACCTGCGTATCTTCATTGATATGCTTTTTCCATTCCGCTATGATATCTATTCCAACTCGCTTGTATGAAGGCTGATACCTACCACAACCACCTGATTTGATTTCTTTCTCACTTTCTTCACCATCCTAAAAACAGAAACTGCTGGTAACAAATCTGTATTTTGGCTTCGCTGCCTACACTAAATCTGAAAACTCTTAAATGTTATTTGCTTAACATAAAACGTAAAACAATTACCGTAATCGTTGGTCTGCATTGGTTTACCCTAAACTTTACTAAATTTAAAACCTAGAATGCTGGTTTAAGGTGACATATGAACACCCATCCACGTAGATATTCAGTATTACTGGATTACTTACTGATATATTTTGAAACACTTTTGTTATTTAATAGGTGCTGGTATAATAACGATAGAAATATCTTAACAACCAGTACTGAGTTCACAATTAACAAGAGCAGAAGAAGACAATTACCTCGCCTCCAACAGTGTGCAGCTCATCGCCACCTTCACAAACAGTTTTGGTTTTACATATTTCATAAACAACCGTCAGTCGGCGGCGTGCATTCCCAGCAGTCTTTTTGAGCAGCTCTTTCACTCGAGGGCTATCTTTATCTACCATTAACCGACTGCAGTAGAAACATACACAACGCAATAGCTGCAAAATTCAGCATACTTGGATGACAATTTGCATCAAATGAAATGATGAAAACGTTTGTTACTGGTAGCTCATAATAACACTGTATATCCACGGATGTCTACTTTAAAAAAAGTGCTATACAGAAGAAAGTATATTACCTCCTAAATTTTTTACATGCACAAAATTCAATGTATTGTACTCCTCAATATAAAAATTAATGCAAATAAACATAACTAGTCACCTTTAATGTTTTACTCAAAAATCCAATATGAAATACAGGTTTGGCAAGTTCAATATGTGCGAAGTGTCCTGGACAATCAGCTAAACTACCAGCGCAAGTCATACAACGTCCTTTCCGATCAATTACACCTTGTCGTGGATCCATTAGCCCGCCCAGCTTCGGTTTTCCACTTTCATAAATTTCGGAAAACTCAATTTCTCCAATTGACATTCGTTTCTGTAAAACAAGCTGTACATGTTTGCGAAATATTTGAAATGCAACTGACTTTAAATGATAATATTTTCAACAAAGGATCGTTTAAAATGTAATCCAGAACTAAGCTAACAATAATCATAAAATTTCTAACAGCTATGACTCATAAACAGATTAAAAGTTTTGAATTTTATAAGAATAAAATCTACTAACGATTTCATCAGGACTGAGGATACCGAACTGTACACGCTTCACAATACGTAGAGGCGCGCGGAAATCCACACCGACAAGAGCCATAATTACCCTATCTTCACGAACTAGTAATCACTAGTAACCAATTTTTTTGGCAAATTATCTGTAAAAAAAGCATATTCAAGTGCGAGCAAGTACGGTTAATAATTCCAACGAATGATGATCATAGATACGTGACCTCTACAGAAGAGACGACTAACATCTAGAAGTACCATTCTCGTGCTACCCGGGTACAGTTGTTTTCAGGAGGACAAGGTCTTCCTGCCGATATATACAATGTAATTTTATATGATTAGCACCTATTTTAAAACAAAAAAAGAAAATACCGGTAATTCCAGCCAATACTCTGGCAACAATAACTACCAATAGTCCAACAAAACCAATGGAAAAATCTATGCTACGATTTATCGCATTGCATTAGGTACCCAATGCAAATGTATCGGTTAAGTGAATTCCGGGGGGTACCTCGAGAGATTTCTTCGGAGAATGGTTGTACTATTAGGATGAGACGAGGATGCTTCAGTGTGAATTAGATTTTAAAGAAATGTAATAGCTTGCTATTTGTTATTTATTTACTGCAATGTCGTAGTGTACTACTATAGCTAAAAATTTCTAATAATTGACCCAAATAGCTCATTCCTGACCAGCAGTGAAAATGATCAGTACACAAAAACATCATTTAGCTCGTTCCTGACCAGCAGTGAAAATGACCAGTACACAAAAACATCATTTAGCTCGTTCCTGACCAGCAGTGAAAATGACCAGTACACAAAAACATCATTTATAAAACTCTTTCGATATTGCAACACTTTAGAAAGGAGCAGCTCTTGTGTTTAGATGAAACAGTGAAGGAATCGAGTGCAATGTGCCGCTGAATTAGTTAATTACCGCTGTAGCGGATATGTTAGCAGTTTTATTAAATCTTGATAATCGACTTGTGATATGCTAGTTCGCATTACCTTTCATAACATTTCAGTAGTAATGTTTAAACAAAGCATAATTACGCCGGAAGTAGACAGTCACCTTAAGCTTATCATTTTGCTTTTTACATCAATCAACCGAAATAGTTGGCACTGCTGTCAGCTGATTAGCTTGCATTTATTTCCCTACTGCATTCAACCAGTACGATGTTTGTGTAGCACTAATATTAGTTAACTTTCTCATTCTTTGCTTGAAGTGATTTGATCTTTCAAATTTTAATTTCTCATTTAGAGTCGAAATTTTTTAATTATCCTCTAAACTATAATTCAAGCTAGCTAGCTTTAAAGTCGGGACAAATAGTTGTGTAGCATTTATCGATATTAACCAAAAATTAGCAGGAAAGTTTTAGTGTTTTCAACAAAGATATTTATTGAAATCAACACCTTGAAGCTATAATACATGCAACAATAATCACTAGTCTGAAACTCTCGTTACTGTAGTTGTAGAAAAAAGTTACAGCGAAAATTGTTGCGTCATCAATAATTTTAGTTATTTATTATTAAAGCTGAGAAATTGACAAATCAACAAAGCTCAACAACTATAACTTAAGCTGAGAAATTGACAAATCAACAAAGCTCAACAACTATAACTTTGTTTTCCTTGTCCAAAAAAAAAAAGGTGCTATTTAAGATTTTTTTGGATCTAAATTGTTAGGATTGAGAACAAGCATATCAAGAAGTTTGTGGAAGATTGGATAAGTAATAAAATTTAAATGTAAGTTTGCAATTCTCTCATCAATCATGATTTGATCCATCGAGCAATAAATTTATAATTGTCAATAGCATTTGCATTATTTAAAATTTGTTAGAATTTATAAAAGATAAATTACGGTACAAAAATATTAGCAAAAACAGTACTTATTATGTCCATTTACAGTGTAAGTATATTAATTAGAAGAGTTGATACATGGTAGTACCCCAAAATGCATCCCATTTATGATGGCGCATTCCGCCTCCACTATAATCTGTAAAATGATGATAATAAAATGTTCCATATACACAACGTGTTGCGCATTCTTAATCTTGTACCACTTTGAGCATAATTTAAGGTGGGAAAGAGTCAGCCGGTTTCTTGAATGTTACTGATTGGATGCCATGTCATCATGGCATGTCTCCTTCACACACAAAATACACATACAAACACCCACACACACCCACACACACCCACGGACACCCACACACACACACACATATATATTGCCTGCTGTACGATCATCCCTTTCCCGCAACCCGCAAACCCACTCCCGTTCCTACGGGTTTTACATCATCATCCCTATTTCATCTACACAAGCACGTCTTCATTTATTTGATTTATTGCAATATTTTTGCACATTCACATGGTTACAAATAATTTTGCATATAGCTATTGAAAAGTTAAGTTTTGTCGAAGTGATTGAGCAATATGTTTTTAATCTTTTGATGATTAAGCAATATTATCATTAACCTCGTTTTAGGTTCCATTAAAATGAGTTATATCGTAATCTCTTAGTTCGCTTCATCTCAAAGCGTCTGAATAGCACTGTTTGAAGCTAACTTCCTCAATGATAATGATTTAAATAATTGAACTTTCTTTCTTCATTTCATCTTCTCTTTGGAAAATGAAAAATTGACATTTCAAAAATAGTACCAAAATCAACGATGTGTTGTTGTAGGTTAATTGATATGAGGGATTTTTTAATGGGCGTATATCGAAAACAAGCAAATAGCATCGACCTGATGTTGAGTAAATCTAGTTTCCACTTTTATCTTTTGTTAGGCTTTCAATGGATTAGAGGAGTATCAAATATTAACTGTGCAAGTTTATATTCCTTTAAAATGTGTGTCGTTACAATATCATTGTGAATTTAGTTTTTATATATTAAAAAGAAAAAAGTGAGGAAGGAAAAACTTAGCATGGAATTCAACTGGAATAGAAATGCTATTTAAAAACGCGTTTTTATTAGGTAAGGAACAGAGCAGAACGTTTCGGCATAATCCAAAGACAGAAGAGAGGAAAAGACAAGCAAGCGAAAGATGGGATTGCAGGAAAGTAGTATGATGATTGTAACCAGTTTTGCTCCCTCTGATTATTTATTTACAGTGAAATTATCGGCGTTGCAACGTTTATCCTTCAGTCTACTAAACTACAACAGTTGCTGCTTCGTGATCATCGTATTTGCTAAATTTGCTCAAATTCCAGGTTAAATTCGAGCTATTCTAGCTATGCTAATCTATTGCTATGCTCAGTGTCAGTTTGTCACTCGGACATTGTTTCCGGTAACAGGCTTATGTTAAAATTGCTTTGCATAGCAATTAAAACTTTTGAAATTCCCAGTTCATTGAAATTAGATTACTGAAAATAAACCAATGAGTCAATGAAATTGTAATGACAATTATCGGCGTTGAATTCTTTTATTTCTACAGTTTTTTTTTTTCTTTTTTTGGATACGATGGGGAAATAAAATTAATATGAATGGGAAAGGCTGCGACATAGTTTTTCCAGAATTAACAAGGAGGATTGGGAAAGGATTGGTGCTATTTTTTTGGCTGAATAACTCCGCGATATAAATCTTGGTCGTTGCGTAAAGTGGATTAATTGCCATTTTCCTGCCATATCCTTCCTGGAATCATGGTATTTGATAATTAAATGCTCTCTGTTGTAAATGGTAGACGTAAAGGAATTTCTTTAGAAAAATAGCAATAAGCTGAAAAAGGAGGAGGAAGATTTGTCAAGAAAAATGTGCCACAGTTTGTCACATTTCTACACATTCCTTCTCTGGCCATAGTTTTGATCAGTCTAAATATTTTTTAGTTTCTATCAAAAATTTAATTTGAACAGATCCCTATAATTTTCTTTCAAGACAGTATATTTTGCTCGTTGTGAGAGAATTAGAGCCTTTTTTACAATGAGGTTTAATTATGCAACGATTTACGAGTCATTAAATAACAGAAGGACTTATTCTAGGCACTTTTCGAACTCCTGAAATTTTATTGCTTTTTTGTCTTATTCTCTCCTAACATTTCTTGTTTCAAAAAGAGAAATTATGTTGCATTTTATTGTTTTATTTTTTATTTCTCCGCGTGTTCTTTTATCCTTTAAATTCTTTCACTGCATAAATAATTTTAAATGACACGAACTTGCAGAAGTACTTTGACATGCTTTTTTTCAATGTTATTTTTTTAAAGGATTGAATTTTTCTGTTAAATAGAACATCCATATAAAAGAGTAGTTGCAGTTAGGCTTAGAATTCTTCACATCAAAGACTTTCTCCAGGTAAAAGGTGAAAAGTCGATTTCTACTGGCTGTGGATTATGGGTATTTTCAAATTGCTTCGATGTGATTGTAGCTGCTGCTGGATAAGTTTTGCGTATACATTTACAGATGGAGAAGCAGTTTCGAGATCTGAGAAATAACTGCGTGTAGTTCGGCGGTGACATAAGAAAGGATTTCATTAATTTGACAATTTTGACTTTTTTTTTTTTTTTTTTAAATTGCTGTAGATTAAATAGGCAATACGTAATACAATTTAATTGTGAAAGAGGTAATTCTTCTTTATGCGTACGAGTACCTAACGCTGAGAGGATTATTAGTTTCAGAAGCACTTTAAATGTCTTATGATCTTATCTTACATGCCTTATGTTGTAGTAGACTAATCGAGCAATGTGGAGGAGACTCATTTCTTGGTAAATGATGTATGACCCTGACAACTGCGTATTCCTGATAACGTGGATATTGATTCCTTGGGTTTTATCGCTATAATATATTATACATGTATAATGCATTATAAAGAGAATATTTTGGAAGAAAACTAAACGTTGCAAATAACGGACATTTGCCTAAAATTGGAATTTTCATATATTTATGTTAACATTATACGCTTGGCTTTACGTATTCCTAAGCAGATATTAGCTTAGATGAAATTATATGATGTTACTAATGTATTGAGCATTCAGATAAAATGTTCGGCAATTTGTGATGATTATCTGTACTGCTTTTTGTTTTTGTTTTTTTTTTTTTGCTTCCCTGTGCTTCGCAACAAATCTATTCAATCTTTTGATTGAAGCATCTTAATGAAGTTCAAGTGAGGAATTAAAAAGAAATATGATCTGATTAGGATGTTGCTATTGTTTTCGCTAGTGAAAATAAGCAATCTATGAAGAAATTACTTAAATTAGAACTAATCAACTTTAGGAAATTTCCTTTTCTAATTATCAAAATTAACAAATTTTTCTTTTTTTTTTATTTCTTATTTTTCTCTATCATCTTTAATGGTTAACGTATCGAAAATGATAGTTGTTGTTACATCATACATTAGCATCATTTGTTAAGCATTGCAATGAATGGAGACAGGTTGTGCTCTATGAAGTGTTGTTCACCTTATCGACAACTATTATATCATCTCATCGGCTTATGTTATCCATATGTCAAGAACATGAAGAAGATATATATTCTATTTCATTTTCCCCATATTCAACAAAACTTTTGCTACCTTCGATTTTTTTTTTACTTTTTTTCCTTTATCTATTCGATTTAAAAAAAAAAAAAAAAAAAAAAAAAAAAAAAAAAAAATTTTTAAAAATAAAAAAAAAAAAAAAAAAAAAAAAAAAAAAAAAAAAAAAAAAA
>JARVGP010000049.1:0-95539 GCA_029876185.1 Mansonella ozzardi | reverse complement strand
TAATCGAAGACTTTTTGACTTTCCTATACATTTCACTGTTGCTGCGATCTCATATCTGTTGGAAAAATTGGCAAATAAAGAAATATTAGTAATTAAATGATTAAAAAGGTGAAGAATAAGCATTCCAGTACAAATATAACCGCAGATGTATTCTCTCCCTCTTCCCTGTATTCTAACTGCTAGTTCATTCCCAATAGTGACAGGTTCCTCCAGTCTAGTTACCGGACACATATATGGGATGAATGACAAATCTTTGGGAGGTTATGAGAAGTGGATTTTATTGTACACGTAAATTTATTGGCAAAAGCACATCGTATCAGTGAGTAAACGATGGAGGCATTTTGTCATTTCTTCAAATTCCCACTCTGTTGGAGCTGTGTGATGGCAGTTGCATTGATTTATGGTTTTGGATGTTCAGTTTGCTCCAAGCTATGATTTCACTTTTGGTTGGAAAGAAACTTTTTCCCATTTGGCATTTGGAATGCAGCAGCAATGGAAGTTTTTTTCTTCAAAAGCAGATGGTGAAGCTTCATGAGAACGCTGATGAATAGTGCTTGTAACTTGTAAAATTTCATTTTATAGGTCGACATTTTTGAGATAGTGTCTTTATATATGAAGGTTTCGAAGAGAAATTTACAAATGAATGTATTGAATGGGCGGGGAGAAAGAGGGAGAGAAAATTTTGGGAAGTATCATTGGTTTGTACTCGAAACTTCGAGAATTCTATAAACATCGCATTTGAATTATTCCATCGAGAATTTCCATATTTCCACATATTGGTGTTACCTTTCCTGCATTCTCTGATGTTGATATTCATTGGTACTCTTTCAGATAATGTGATACCATAAGTTTACGATCGAATCACATAATACTGATAAGTCTTGTACAAACAATATTCCAAGTAATCTGTATTTGTTCATCTTACTAGATCAGGAAAAATCTACAAGGCCGTTTCAAGTCTTAATTTGTACCATTTTTAGAATGGCAAATATGATGTTGTCTTCTCAGTATGGATTCATTTCTGTTTTTCAAAAATCTAAACTGTTTTATTCTGGAAGAAGTATTGCTTCTGGAATCGCATAATGTATTTGCAAGCAATTTAGCACTAGAAAAGAAAATTTCTTAGGCTGAATGTCCATGAATTTATCGTATGCTGAGAACTTACGGTTGTGTAAATATCTGTGTAAAGAAATACATTTTAAACGTCTTTCCCATGATAAACATTATCTATCGGACAAGAAAAAAGAAAATTCATCGATAAGATTCTTCATGAATAGATGTGAGCGATTTTAAAGTGTACATGACCTAGTTCCTGGTATATAAGGTTTATGGTTTGGAATGTTTCACATCAAATAAATTTAAGTCCTTTTCACTTGAAATTTTTACATAATCTAATATTATTACGAATTCGATGAAGAAATTGAAGAATTGCAAGATTTTTTTTGTACTCCATATCACTAATTTATATCCAAGATTTTTTGACAATGTTTTATCAAGCTAATGATGTTTTTGATATAAAAAGCATCTTATTTGAATAATTGTTTATGTTTAATAAGATCAATCGGTACATTGTAAAAGATGTAGCTAGCATACTGTAACTCAACTCTAGTGCAAGTTGTGAAGAATGCCGACATATTCTAAGGAATGTAACATGTTGTAAATTACTAAGTATTGAAGTTATTGACTGCAGTAAATTGTCAAACAAAGAGTCAAGAATCCATTCCGTAGAATCAGTTTGATTAGATTCAATTCAACAAACCAATGTGTTTCAGTCCAGTCCATCTTATTGCTATCCCACAATAACCGAGAATACCAAATCATCGTATTATCTGATAGTTGTATTATAAGAGTTTACTTTCCGTCTATAAACCATCGCTCCAAACCGTTCGTAAAATTCATAAAATTCAAAATTCAACAAGAGACTTCATCGTAAGCTTATCCTCGCACAAAAAAACTTTCGCAGCATCCTGTGGCTTTGCATAAAGGAAACTGCCGATAACACGGACTCAACAAGAAGTACATTTTTCGGGAACTGTGAAATTTAATTACAAAAAAAGATACGGCAAAAATCTCGAAAACTCGAATTTTTCTCCAGATCTTGAATTATTTTCCAGTGAAACAGAATCCGTAGGAAAAATAGTAGTTATTGAAGAAAATAGGAACTTCAAAAACAGCCAAGTTTTCTTCATAATTATGAGTTTCAGGTATACCATCTGCTTTTCTTTAATGATTATACTGAAGCCAAAAATTAAATAGAATAAAAATTGTAGGAGGGTCCCAGATTTTTGATGATATCGACACAAGTAGTAGGTATAAAACTAGCATTATGAATACAATTTATGCACAGTAATTTATATGGGAGAATAAAAAACATCCCGTAAAAGAGTTGTTTATTGTATAGCCACCAGAAATGGCTACAACTGGCTCGATACTGAGAAGTTCCTTGTCACAGTTATTCTACATGCGTTTGCTGGTCATTCTCGACATATTCGTGAAGGATCTGAGAGAAGCAATAGTGTTAGAATCATGAATTATCAGTGAAATAAAGACAATTCTTATTTAGAACTCAAGAAACAAATCGACTAAAATCATAAAAGAGTTCAGAACCATTTAAACTTACTTTTACTATTTCTTCCAAATTCAGCACCTCCTTATGCTCTTTTTCATACCGCTCCTCAGCTTGTTTTAGCTGCTTTTCAAGTCCCTGGAACGCCAAAAATGGAACTTTGCAACATTGTGTAAACATCTTGACCGAATGAGTGGAACGATTGATTTTGTTTATAATGAATTTCACATTTAAGAGTAAAATCAGAGAGCGCTATAAAAATATACTTCAATGAGTTTTTCTTTTTCAAGTAATGAAGAAATCACAGCTTGTTCGTTAATCACATTTGGTCCAAAAGAATCGTAATCATCTGAAATTCCAAAATTGTTACGTAGAAGAAACACTTAAGACAGAAAGACAGAACTGAATGATAAATGGAAACTTCAATTCATTGCTGATACGAAATATTATAAAATAAGTTCAGTTACTTCTACACATCAGCTAACAGGGATCCTTTAAATAACAGTTCAGAGACCAAACGAACGTAAAACTTCATAGTAATAAAATACACACTGCTAATCTGAATTTGTGAAACTGTGGTTTGCAAAACTTTAATAATGTCTTCACGCTCAATTTTGCTGGCAACTTCCTCGTCTACTTTCATCCTGAAATTTGTTAGAAGTTCCTTAACAAGTTTGTTAATGTGCTATAAAGGTAGCAAACAGCACAAATCCAAAATATTAAAAAACAGTCGGAAACACAGCTAATTTACCTGCATTCATTGAGGATGCGTTGAGTCTCTTCCAATTCTGCAGTGAGATGAATCTTCTGCACAATTTCTTCTTCCAATCTACGGCGCAACATTTCAATCTGAATAAGATTATTATAATTTTCGAAAATATACGGTCGGATGAAACTAAAATGAAGAAAAATGAACGAACAGAAAAAAACTTATCTGTTCGTTCTTCTTTTCGCATGCTTTACGTAACAATTCATTTTCCTGTTTAGCTGACCGTTGTGCAGCTTGATAATCTGCTCGAATTGAATCAACTGTGCTGATTGCGTCTTTTGAAAATTCGCCTTTTAAATTTTAGAAATACATTTTTTTTATTAAGTAAAGGCTTCAGCTAAAAAAAAAGTTTTTCTGTGTTTTCCTATGATTTAAATAGCGCATCTCCAGTGCAGAACGGAATAATGGCAAGAGAAACTAGTACAGCGCTCCGATTCAGTTAAGATCCAAAGTATGCGTAATTTCGTCAGAAAAGCTTTAAAAGAACTATTTAACACTTATAATCTTCTTTCGAAAGGTTCATACGCTATCTTTTTTGAGCGTTGCAATCGATAACCAAATTATGATGGTAATTAGCAAAATAAAAATCAATGTCGGATTCTAAAGAATAATTTAGCTCTTCTGTAAGATTACCGTAGAAAGGATGATCCGAAAGAACTGTACTGTTGGTTACTGATGAATTAGTAACGTTCTGCGTGAGAATATCTGTGTTTTGAGCAACGTCATCATCTGACATCAAATTTGAACTGCTGTTCGCTAGAGGCGTGCTTTCAACAACCTCTTTATTCGTTATGCTAGTTGCACTAATACTGTTTTCAGCGGAGGTGCTATTACGGTAACCAACTTCTGGACCACATAGAGGTATTTCTGAACCAGTTTCCAATGACATCGAACGTAGTGTATCATTCACACTACCGATTACCTGGAATTAAAAATTCCGAAATTGCAAAAGTAACAATTCCTGCCACATTATTCCATTTAATTTACTCATTCGCTAGAAACAGTGCATGTCCCATCTGAAAGGAACTACATAACCACTGAGACAAAAGAGAATACCTCAGACATTGCCCAGATATGGATCTACATGTGTAAGAAATCAGATTCATGTCATCTGAATACCTTATTATCTATAGTTTCAGTAAATGAAATTTAAATGCTTTATTTGAGTACGGTATTGTAATGCTTAATTGACAGCTTTTTTCAAAAACTCTTCAAAGGTGCAAAATTTTTTTTTCAAAACGAACAAGCAAATATAAAATGAGATCAAAAAAAGTGAATCCGAAGGACTTGTATTTGGACTTATTTCAAGAGGATTACTTTTTGATATTCGACTTCAAAATGTTTCAAAGTCAAGAAGTGGCAGAGTGCCTCAATATCATATGATACAGTTTAGATTTTTATAGTCGAAATGAAATAATGCTATAAGGGAAATCAAACCTCAAAATCATCATCGAGCAGAGAACTGATGTCGTAATTTGTGACACCATTCTGTGCATTAAGATCAAGATGTCTTTGATTATCATTAGTATTCATTCTATATTGCTGACGTTACCTGAAACACTTTTATGAATTGAATCAGTCACAGAGAAGCGTTATCAAAATCATGCGGTAGGGAATAACAATATTATGAAAGTGAATATTAAAATAAATGAACACTGCAATAAGCAAAGAAATACCATGACGAATTCAGGATTTAATGGACTCTATTCTCATTGAGCAGTATTATTGTTAGAAAACCTTCGAAATGCATCATTTAAAGCAAACACTTTTGGTGCACGAATAGGATTCAGAGGTCGCAAAACGTTTCAGAAAGCTTTTCAGAAAGCTAACAAAAAATTTATTGAAAACGAAACAATCTATTTTTAATAAATAAATATTAATTATAATATTCCACAGGATAAAACGCCTTCGCCAATGTCATGTGTTAAATTAACAAGTATTAATTACAGCATCCCACAGGATAAAAGAACAGCACTTCTCAGGAGAATTCTCTATGCGGTACAACTAATCAATTCCAAAATATAATCGAATATTTTCTAGCACATCTCTCAAATCTTTCTTAGTAAATCAAATCCTACATTATGCACTTTTCATTGAGACAGTTTAGTTCGCATGAACCAGCACTTACAACCAATGCAACATCATTTTTAAGTGACCATTTAGAACTTGTATCATTAGAGATTATCATTGACATCATTTCTATTCAAATATACTTTTATTCACATCGGTAGCATTGTGCTCACAACTACACTACGCTCCAAAGGCTAATCGCACTTAAGCAGGACTACTAACAACATGCTGCGATTCTCGGCAATCGTAGTTACAACATTAACTGAAGGTTTAGTTAATTTCATCCCATTTATAACATATCTTTTCCTCTTTCCCTTTCTCTATGGGCATGTTTTCTTTGAGAATCATAGAATGACAAGTTAAATTACGCTACCTAGCTAGATGACGAAAGTAGGAAGTGAATATCGGAACCAGATACGATACGAACTAAAGATCTCACCTCTATATAACACAACATAACAAAACCCAAGCAATCATAATAAATAAAATCGTTTGACTGCAGTGTGTAATAAGCACCGAACGAATTCAGTATCTTAATGGACAAAGTCTGCACAAAAGAAATACAAGTACAACTAAATGTAATAAGTTGCATCAAATCTAAAACACACATGAGACTTGCCATGAAGTATATATCCCGTACACTAATTTTGAAGAACATGAAGTTACTTTAACAAGCAGTAAATTAAACTGTTATGATGAGATAATGGAATAATGGACGACATGAAAACAACAAACTGATGATATAAATGACCATGGGCAAAAGTGAACAAAGCATGACAACAAAGAAAAAAACAATCTTCAACGCAATTTTTTCTCAGCAAACAGATGTAGAATTAAGTGTCGAATGGCAAAGATGATATTGGCAATAACTTTTATACAAGAATATTTATAAAAGGCATTTCCAAAACTCAGGATTTTGTTGCAAACGTCGGAAAAAATTAGTATACCAACTCTGCACCGTAGCGGCTGGAATGAAATCTGTGGTTTCGTTAGGATTTTCTGGCCGAGGCAAACGAACAGTAAATGACTGCAGATGATTAATAAAATTTTGCAACATCTTTTCCGCGAACTCCATGAATAATGACTGAAAATCCAAAAAAAATAACATTTCAGAAAAAAACTGACTGCATGCCATTTTTCACCATATCAAGCTATAAAATTTGACTTTTAGCCATACGGCTCCGTTTCAATATCCATTATGTTCCGAGAAATTAATTCGGAATACTGTCTTTCGAGTAAGAACTTCATTCTTACCGGGAAAAGATATAAAACAATCCTTTCTCAATTTCTAAATTTCGATACCGATGTAGTGTAAATTAACATAAATTGAAGGGAAAACCGAAATAACTGTATTGTAAAATTATTTGACTTCAGCTAAATAATTTTGTGTTTACGATTACTTCATTAAATAACACGATTTGTTATCAAAGTATCACACATTTGCAACCTAATTCACTTGTAAATTCTTCCTGCCTAAAAAATCAATCATATATGTAAAATTCTTAAATACAGATGTTGAATTATAATCAAAGTAACAGTGTTAGAGTGAAAAAATACTACCGTATTTTGGCTGATAACTAGCAGATAGTAATTAATTCAAATACTGATGGCCTGATATATACATAACATTATTCAACCTCGTCATGGCTTGGCTTCGCAAACGATTTACAGGATTTCATTCACGTTTGACACAAACTCGTTTGTGACTGCGAAATACGGTATAGACAAATATGGTTGCATATGATGCAGCAGTACGTCTGTTTAAGTAATGCAGGTAACGTACGAATTTTTCTGCGATATTTTCTCTCCTCAGCATTAATTCTAGGGGTAATCTCAAAGAAAACAGAAGCATTGTGAATTGTGTGTTTCCATGACTCCCATTAAAGTAGCCCATTTGTAGTAGTCAATTTGATTGAGGTTAAGATATTGTTTTTAAGAGTTTATATATATAGTATATAGCATAAAAGGTAATGTTACATCCAGCCACGTTCGCTCATATTGTGTAGAAGCATATTTTCTTTTTCCCAAAGTTTTCCAAGGATTACTATACCTGCTGACTGGTTGTCGTTCCCTCAACAGGTATTTTACTTGTAATAACTGCAAGTGGTTCTACACTGATACCAATCTGAGCATAACCAGCTGTATTTCTATTTTGCGACAAGTTCGATATGAATAAACCATGATGAACGGCATCCAACTTATGAAGCTAAAACTGAAAAATTGTGCTAATCTTTAAAAAAATCTACAAGGAAACATTTCAGAAACACAACAAACATCCAGCAAACACTGCAAGTACAGTTATGCAAGTTAATACTTATGAATCTTTGGATAACACTCTCCCATTCTTTTCATGGAACTTTTCACCAACTATTTCACGCAATAAAGAATCTACGAGGTTACACTTCCTGCGAATTTGAGTTTATACCTGAGCAACTCGAAATATAGCACTCGGCTTATCATTTGCAATGTACCCAAGGTAATGCCAATTCGTTTCTATTTCGGTTTTTGGCCACCGAATATAAACTAAAAATTACGGCCATTTAATTAGGAATTATATTACAAAAGAAAATCCGGAAAGAAAGGTCCCTAATTTTTTCTATGCTATGATAAGCTCTCTAATACAAATTATAACCCACATAAGATTAACAATAAGCCATTAGATCAGTATAAAAAATTTGACAATTTTACCACAATAAATGTATCTACATACCGGTGCCTCCAATATCCGCAGGAAATGGTGCAACACCTGTCAAGAATACGACAACATGATTCACTGAACCAGAATCGGCCACTTCAATAACGAATTCCGTTCTGCTCACTTGTACAAAATCTGTCTGAATCTAAAAATTGAACAGATAAGCTAATAAAAATTCTAAATGTTTTTTCATGACTCTAAATGCAATGGGTTTTTCGTGACTATTTAGAAATTACTCTTTGAAGCTAATATGATGCAACAATTTCTAAGAGATTTCTGTAATCAGTAACTTAGATGGAACACGTATTTTCTCATCATTACGTAATGTACCAGAACGTGAAACATCTATTATATCAGATATCATTCCTGAAAAGTGCATATAACTTACCGGACAACCAGCCACAACTACTCCAAAAACTTTTGGCTGCTGATTCTCCATCCAACAACGTGCATGTAACCCGACCAGGCACTACTCTGATGTTTGAATACCATTCCAATTATTATAACCAGTATTTCGTATTCGCTCATCAACCGTAACCATGAAACTGTTTCAGGACCAATTCAAATTGTGGGGATTTCTCTCAATACTTATAACTATTAATCTTCCAATTATCGATTGACCTTTTTCCTCAATGGCTCTTTTCTCAGTTCAAATGATTGACCTTTATTGTTGATCATTACAATCATGACCTATTAAGGTTAAGAAAGGTCGCAAATGCTATAATTATACTTCGTTTCATTTTAATTTATTTCATCTCATAACTGAAAAATATTACTATAATAGAAAGATTTCGATCATTGAAATTCAATTTTAACAATCATAAAAAATAGCCATAAAAGGAACTATTAACTTTCATTTTCAATTTTACCTCACTTAAATAACAAAAGTTTTTTAAAAAATAAAAAATATTTTATGAATCATAGCCACTTTTTACTTTTCAGTTAAGCTCTTTCTTATTTTCAGTATCATGTATTAAGTTTTGTTTTGTCTTCAATGACTAAGCGAAATACAAATTCATTTTCATTGTTTTGATCAATTCTTGTTAGATTGATTTATTTAGGATACGTGGAGAATGCTACGTTCTACCATTTCTCTTCATTAGCTTTCATTTATTTATTTTATTTATGAAACGAACCAAACTTTTCCATATTCGAACATATTCGCTATGATATTAGTAAGATTTTAATATGAAATTTTGAATGTAAATTTACTGATTTAATCATTCAATTTTGTGAAGAAAAAATTACGAAAACATCATCGATTTTTGTGAATTATTTAAAAATGTTGACAGTTATAAGTTTGTGCAATTCTTATTTATTAGAAAATGCCAGATGCTATTTTGATCTATTATTGTTTATTTTCTAATCAATAATTTCTATTCATAGTTACGTTTAGAATTTACTTCTCGTCTTTTCCGAATAATTTCATCCATTTATGTCGTGAACAAAAACAAAAAAACAAAAAAAAAAAAATATTAACAATGGTGATGATAATGTTATTCAATAAGAAAGTGCGCTACTAATAGTTTATTGATGCTAGAAATATTTTTTATTAGTGAATTAAAAAACTAAAATCCATTTATGGTTAGATTTCTTCCTGGATGAAAACAGAAATTTCCCGGAGCTTAACTGATGAATTAGACGTTTGGCATTGGAGATGAAATTTGAGCTGAGAATCAGGATACTGTCGAAATTATAATTATTCGAGCAACTGCATCATAGGATTTGTTCAATACAATAATCTAGCATCCGTATTTATAAATTTTACATACAGGATTGATTTTTTAAGCAGGAAGAATGTACAAATGAGTTAGGTTGCAGGTGTGTGATACTTTAATAACAAATCGTGCTATTCAACGAAATGCTTATATAAATATTATATTGAATAACAAATAACGAAATAATCGTAAACACAAAATTATTTGATTAAAGTCAGAAATTTATAATGCAATTATTTCGGTTTTTTCAACAATTCATGCTAATATATAATATATCGGTATCGAAATTTAGAAATTGAGAAAGCATTGTTTCATATGTTTTCCCGATAAGAACGAAGTTCTTAATCGGATGACAGTATTTCGAATTAATTTTTCGGAACATTATATATATTGAAATGGACTGAGCTGTATAGCTATTGGCTATTGTTACATAGATTGAATAAATAATCAACTGAACTTCCAAGTATTATATCTGCATTAATAGCTGGAATTGTTGGAAGATTTGCGTCTGTGTTGATTAACTTGTCAAATAATTTACTTGCAATGAACAAAATTTAGTCCTCTTCCGTTTTCAATGAATCAGTTAATAACCACAACATTTATGAAAATTTAATTAAAAAAGCAAATGAAAGTTGTGTTATGAAAATTTTAAGGGGAAAGTAAGAAGAAATTTTGTTAACAGTAACAGAGTAAAAATATGCTTTGCCAAATTATTTTCTGGAAGAAAAAATATCAACAAAATATTAATTTCATAAAGCAACAATTGGTTATTGTTTAGCTTAGCTTCACTTTATATCAGTGATAAGTTTCTCTTCTGTGGTAGATAATTTCACTGATCATTTCAAAAGTAATATAAGCAAAACTTAAGTATTATCCCTAGTTTGACTGACATTTCATAATTGGCCCTCATTTTCCTGGAAAACTCTTTATTTTTGTCCATTACAGCCGTTCTCAGTGTAGCAATTTTCGTCCAAAACATTTCACTGATGAAGAAGCGTTAGCATCTTTTACGATTTTCATTTTTGGTTTAAAAGAAGATATGATTAATAAATAAAACTTCATATTAATTACTCTGCTATTTGCGTTTATTTACGCAGTCTCTCACTTCATTTTCAAGAATGCAGTTATTTTTCAATCAAGTATTACGCAAAAATTTCCTGCTCATGTCATGTTATTCCTGTCATAGATCCATTGCAATAGAGAACAGTTTTTTTATGTATGTAAATTATTTCCATAACATCTACAAGAAATGGGATAAGCTATTGGAGAGCATTGTGACTGTCCATGTTTTCTGATGTTTCACAGAATAAGTTTGTAAGAAATGATAATGATTACTGATTTCTTCGCACTGTATAACGAATTCATTGAATGAACATGAATAGTTAATTTTGTAGCATAAATTTGGATTTTCATTAAATTTAAAATTTTTTGTGCTTGAAAAAATATTGTTTTTGGTAGTTACGAAGTTCTTTACGAAATGATGTCGAAATAATTTTATATTTCAAAGTTTTGAATCTTTCATTAGGTTCGATGATTTTCAAGCAGCTATAATTTTACGATCAAAATCATTTAAAATTCAAGTTCGGCCTTCCAAATTTAAGAGTTGTTGAAGCGAAAATTGTTCGATGCATTCTATCCTTACCATTATAATTCAAAGATTAACAATTGCTGAATCGCATGAAGATACTTCTCACTAGGCATCTGATAGAACTTATCATTAGCAAGAATAGATGAGCATCAAACCGAATCATTGAAGAAAAAGCAGGAAAAAGCTTGAATGAACTGAAGTAATAAAAAAAGTAAGATACATCAAGCATTTCTCGCTTCAAAACAAATCATCTGCTTTTTTATCCGATTTCAAAAATTTCGATTTCCGGAAAATTGAATAAATTTTCTTGAATTCCACATTGGACATAATTAATTTACCTTACTATTTATAGCCCCAAAAACAAACCAGCTTTAATTACTTCACTTTTGCTATACCTAATTATGTCTTCTAACAGATTATGAACTATAAATATTTTTCCTCACCGAATTTAGTACAGTAAGAGAATTTGGTAACTTCCAACTTGCAAGTTCAAATTTCAGTGTAGTTCTGTATAAATTTTGATAAATAATAAAAAAAAAAAAAAAGCAATGCTGAGACTTCCATGGTGCAAAAATATAGAGCTTTAAGCTATAACTTATTTTTCTCTTTTTTTTTTCTTTCATCTTTAGGCTATAAATTATTTGACTACAATATCTGGGTGCGCCTTCAATATGGATCGCGTAAATGTCTATTTCTCATTTTTAAATGAGTATTTTAAGATTTTTGGATACGACACATTTGAGGGAATCGAGGATTTACCTTTTCATAAATCAGATATTCAAGCAAATCCGAAATTTCGTATCACATTTCGGTCTTTCTTTACAACATTTCGATATATCTACGTGCGGACTAGATGACATGTCGTCTTCAGAAATCCAATAAGGCAACCATTATTAGATATAACTATCGACACCATTTTGTATACTTTTTTTGTGCATTATGCCATATAAATTTTATGAATTTCTTTATTGAATTCTAAAGATTCTTCGACCAAAAAAATCTTGAAAATTAAGTACGACAATAGTACAGTTATTCAATTTTTATTGTTGATTTCACTGTAAACTTCTTGAAAATAGTTCTAGAAATTTTTGTCATTGAGTGAAACGACTAATGAATACAGCAGAACGTGGTGGACATGGGCAATATGCCGCATCATTTCCTGGAAGGCCAGGTCCTCCAGGTAAACCAGGTTTGCCTTCTTCTCCAACAGATCCATCTTTTCCTGGACGGCCAGCTGGTCCTGCAGGACCTGGTTGTCCATCTGCTCCTTTTTCACCGTCCGGACCAGGAGAACCGGGTTGTCCTGGTGGTCCAGGCGGTCCCTGAGGTCCTGGTGCACCTTTTCCCCTCTCTCCGTCTTTTCCGGGCGGTCCTGCCTCACCAGGCGGCCCCACCGATCCTGGTGTGCCTGCGTCACCGATTGGTCCTGGTGGTCCAGGTTTACCATTAACTCCTACTGGTCCTGGCGGTCCTGGTAAACCGTCGGGTCCAGCTGGTCCTGGCTCGCCATCCAATCCTGGTGGTCCAGCGGGGCCTGCTGGACATTTGATGCAACTGGTGTCCGCAGGAGGACATGTCATCGGTGCATATGTTACTGTATTGTCTTCTCCCGGAGGTCCAGGTGGCCCGGGTGCTGCAAGTAGATTTTGTAAATAGAATTTATGAATGTAAAAACAGAAAAATGAATCCTTATTGTTCCGAAATGAAAGCAGTTGTTCATAAGCATAATTTTAGATTAGAAAAATTGCTCACGCACTATAATTTTCCGAATTTATGAGATGTATAAAAACTTACGGCCATCCTTTCCTGGTTCACCAGCTGGGCCAGCTGGTCCAGGAGGACAAGTGATTTTGATCGGCTCACAGTGACAATAATCCGGCAAACCAGAGAAATCCTGTCTTTTTTTACGGAAAATGCTTTTAAAAGGGTTTTCGCGTGGTTTACTTGGTGGTGTCACTCTTATTTGTATGTCCATCAGCTCGGTCCATGCTGAATCGGTCTCGACACGGAAAACTTGCACACCATCTATCACCGCATCATGTACCTATCATATCAAAATAAATTCTGTATTTTTTGGGATAAGTAAGCTAGTTCGAATCATCCTTTCTAATAGAACTTCAAACGAGAGATTTTTTTTCTGAAGCTTTTTTCTGAGCTCGATTGTGAAAATTACTAATCAATTTTGCATCTATTTTCTATTCATTATAAAGAACGGGATTTTTAAATTGCGCAAAAGCATTTTGAATTTTAATGATTCTATAAATTGATGTCAATAATTTCTTTCAGTTGCAATTTAGATTTCTAAATTTTTATATTCTTTCACATAAAAAAAAATGTAAAGGTCTGAAAGACTATTTTTCACGGCAGAAAAGGAAAATGAGGAGATGAGAGACTGTTTTCTGTTTTCTACTGTTTTCTAAAAGACTGTTTTCTAGGTTATTGATATCCTGTAAAAATGAATTTCTTGTGGGTCACAAGAAATTCACTGTCATTCACCAGTGAATATTTTTCCACTGCAACCCACTTTTCCAATGAAAAATGTTAAGTCATTGGCTTCGAAGCTTTAAAAAGTTAATTTTCCAACGTTAGCCATTTTGAATTCAGCATAATTTCAAAAGCTCTGATTCACAAAAATCTGGCTTAACAACAAATGAATAGCGTGTGCTGGGAGCAATGGTTTTGAAAGGAATAGAACCTTAGTGAATGAATTACGTTTAGCCAAAAATTTGAGTGTATTTTATTATTGAATAACGAAACATCGTTTTTCAAAACTAGATTTTTAAGGTTGAAAGACGTAAGAATTGAAGAACGAAATTTAGCAACTGGAATTAATAAAGAAGTGGAAACAATAAAGCAGAAGAAGTCATTAATGGAAAGAATGTTTCTAAGAAGTATTTAACATGCTTCAAAGCAGATAAATAAAATTTCGCTTTTACGCTTGAAATGAAACTAAACTTATGATTCTATTAAGGAAGACTCGTAGTCAAGTTAAAAGTAATGAAAAATATTGTTCACGGACCAGACAAAAAAAAGTACTAGATTGTAATAATCACGAAGAATCACCTCATTAATAGCGTTGTAGAGTGACGGTATCACCACCACGCATGATAAAATTGCCATGGCACTGCATGTTGCGGCAACCAAAGCGATGAATCTCGCCTCATGCATGACTTCTGAGAGTGATGTTCTACCACTTCAGCTATCCTATTTTATAGCATTTTGAGGCGTTTCATTCTTACGTCTGTCTTTTGCTCTCCGCCCCGAAAATCTACCCAACAGTTCACCCATACCTCAAGGTCCTCCCACTCTTTACCATGTATTAAATTAACCAGTCCCATCTCCTCTATTTTTTTTTTCAATTTTCAAAATGGGAACATAAAGTACTGATCCGTTTTAAAAACTGGTTAATTAATCTCAGTGGTCTACCCATCATGCAGCAAATAGTCTTCCTTCATTTTGTATGTCGTTGCTGTGTTACTACTGTGTAGTAGGTAGACATAGTGTGAACATTTAAGAAAGTTATAAGCTATATTAAAGACAGAATACTGCAGTAGGTATGGCTGCTTGCTGTCTCAGTACGACAGTTACCATTTAATGACATTTCTGGTGCTCTTTATACCTGTTTTCTAGGAATGTTAATCGACAAGACATTGAAGTACGATATTGTCTTTTTTCTTGTGAATCTAACGATCCACCAACACGAAATGTAAGAATAAGAAAACAGTAAGCATGTACATTATGTTTACATGCATACACTTGACAATACAGGCACATACACCTACAACTATAGATACGTACACATACAAATACACATACAAACACATACAAATAGACATATTTGCAGTCTTTCAAAAATAGTCGGTGAAATTGTTTAGCGAAAATGAGCTTATGGCAGCATTCTGTTAAACTACTTTTGTTTAAACTCTTCCTATAATTTGATAAAAAATATAGCAAATAAATCATGCTAATATGAAAATGATGGAATTGCAGAGCCTTGTATCAATTTCTTCATTTTCAAACGGAGAAAAAACGCATGAAATATTCTTTAGTTATGGAAGTACACAGGTGCTTTTTTTGTCTGTGAAATTATATTTTGCTGTTTAATTTTAAAAAAAAGTTGAAAAAAAATTTCAAATTATGAGAGAAAAGGAACATTCTTGACGAAACTAGTTCACAGTCGGACCGGATACTATTTATTTCTTATCTGTTTCTTCCCAGCCTATTTGAGTGCTTTGTTTTCAATATGTCGATAATGATGCGGAACTGGTTCCTAATTAGCTATTTTTGCCACGTTGCACTTAAATTTCCTAATACACAAAGCATACAAGACACGCAACACATACTAATACGCTGATTGCATGCTTTATTGCAATGATAATCTTAAAAATTTAGCTTTTATTATATTTTCTTTGAGTTTTGGTTTTGTTCGTCCACCAAAGTATGTTGCATTCAAATTTGAATGGCCTCATCTATTGCTTCATACAAAATTTCTTAGAATTCGATTTCTTATACGAATTGTGTTAAAGTTAAACATTCCATTCCTTAGACTTGAAATTCTCATCGTGTGGCGCATCCATTTACAGTCATTAAATGTCGCAATCAGAGCAATTATCCTAATTTTTGAAGGTTACTTTTTGGGAAAAACAATCTCACTTCCTAAAATTTTCAATTTTAACCGGATATCAGTGAGAGGAAAAGGAATTTACCTTTCCTTGATTATGAATGTAAGATATGATAATTAGTTATAGGACCTCGATATAAAGCAGAAATCTTTTAAAAGTTTTAAAGATTTAAAAGCTTCAAATTTAAAATTGCTTCCACTTCAGTTAGCGCAAAAGTTTTGGAAGTTGTAACAAACTTTTTCTATTGAATTATACTTTCAGCATAGCGAAATTTTATTACAAAAAGGAATTGATGGTCTTAAATATTTGATAATAATATTTTGTCTAAGCATTTCAATTCAATAAAGGCAAAAAAAATATGATCAACGATAAAAACAAAGATCATAACTTGAAATATTTTTCATTTCTGCTCGTAATATTTCTCACAAAATCAACGACATTTGCCCAGAAATAACTTCAGCGGTAAAACTAACTTTCTTGAAGAGTGGATTCCACGCGCTGGCATCATTAAATTTTCCTTAACCGAATTCATTTCTTTTTACTGTTTCCGAATGTCCCTTTTTTCCTGTTTGGTTATCTTGCGAACGTATATTCGAATTAATTCAAAAATGTTCAGCTCAAATTGATGATAGCCTTCACTTTTTATCAGCAGTTTCTATTGAATGCCTTATCTCGGTCTTAGATGCGCTTAGAGGTGCAAACAAAAAGCTTCCCCAGTTTTCAAAATTACAGCGTATTAAAATGTAAAATAAGCAAGCTTGACACCTCAACATTTAATTGTCCGTCAGGCGATAATTATATTGCGAGCGAGTGATAGAACCAAGTTTAAAGTGTATTTCCGAAATTCTAATGAAATTCATTTTCTTCCCAAACTTTAATAAGACGTACTACTTTCATACATTGATGACTAAGTGAGTATCAATTCACCAAATTAGCAATCAAACCAACAGTGAAAATATCTACCGTTCGCTTCTCACAGTTATAAAATTTTTCAACAATCAATCCAGTCCACTTCATTTTAAAAAATATCCGAGCATAGAAATTATAATTTACTTTTTATCATTTAAAAATTGAAAACCCTACCAGAATTTCCTAGGAACAAATTTTTTTATTTCTATCAACTTGCTTATATTTCCGAAAAACAGCGTGTGAAGAAACGTTTTGCTTTCCTGGATAGTTATTTTAGAAAAATAAAATGAAAGTAATCTTGTACAACAAATAAAAGAGATATGATTGCAAAAATATCAAATAGTTTCAGTTTCAGTTAAAATCCTTCTAACTTAAAATCAGATAAATTTCTTTAAATTTAATTTCCTGCATTGAAATTCTTTCAATTTAATTTTTTGTATCAAAATTCTTTTATATCCTTCTTTTCAACGAAAATTCGTTATGTAATTTCAAATCGGTGACCTTGTCGAAATGCCCTCTACTCTTTATCGCGAACCAACCATTTATTCCGGCACAGTTTTCCTTCCATTATCTTCTCTATCCATAAAAAACGAAAGCGGTGCCTGCTGACAAGACAAATTCCCTCCATGCAGTTGTAATCGAAAGTATGGAATTATAAAATCGCAAACAAAATAACAAATCAATCAATGGAAACCAGTAATGAAAATTTCAAATGTTTCCCGGCGACATGCCGAGAAATTTGCCTTCAGTTCTGCGGTGACTTACAGAAAATTTTGAAGATTTAATTTTGGGCAAAATTGGCTTGTATAAATTTAAAACTAATATGCATTAGTTTACTATTGATTTGAACAGAGGAGCAACAGTTATAAATTAGGAAGAGCGAAATCTAAAATTTATTGCAAAATAATGATAAAAATGATAGAACAATGCTGAAATAGGTGATATTGGAAATTTTTTTTCAGAGAAACAATATTTCACAGTGAGATGAATATTTTGTTTTGAATTCTTCTCTAGAACAGCCAAATGGCATCATCTTGACGATATAAACAATAGAAATGAGGGTGCGACTCTGATCAACGTTCGATACAAACATATACACTAAATTTTACTCAGTTATGAACACATTCGAAGAAGTTGAGCAGACCAAAAAACAAAAACTTTTCAGATTCCTGAAGTACGACAAGCTATGGCTGACGTGTTGGACTTAGATTGTTGTCTGAGCCAGACGGAATGGTCTAATAAAATCCGGCTGTGGGATGCTCAGCGCATTTCATGAAGGAATGCAAATGAAATGCCGATAGTGTAATAGATTATTTATCAAGAAGACTAAGTGAAGTGATGTGACAAGCTAGGCACTTACAGTATTGTTTTTTTCCTTAATGCTGTTTTCTCTTTTGGATTCTCGCATATCATCTTCAAAACAGGACTCGATAAAATTGTAACTTATAGATTTTTCTTTAAATAAAGATATAAGTTCTCAGACAAAAGATGAATGACATGCTTTTTGATCGTAGAAAAGAAACGACATAAAATTTTAGCAGTTCGTGACCTATCTCTTTTTGAATGATTATTTCTTCATCCCTATACATTGTACCGTATATTCTGAATTTTGGTTACTTTCTGATAGAACTATTTTTTTCATTTTTCCCTTACCATATTGCTCCAACATTTACAACTTTCTTTGTCGTGACTGATGAGATTTATCTTGCTAATCATTAGACTTTTTTTCTAATTAGGTTTTTATCCTTATACATAAATTGGGACTGAACTAGATTCATGAATGAAATTACAACCTCCATACATATCGCTTTGATCATGCCTTCCCCGCTATTGTACTTCAGCTTGAGACAACCGACATCATAATCTGTCGTTTAAATAAGATAGGATATAAAAAAATTCTTGGAAAAGGAGATTTGTTCTTAAATAACTAAAAGGTCGCAGAAGAGTGAAGTAACGAATATGAAATTTGGATAAGAACAAATTTATATTTCTTTTTTTCTTGTAAAGTTGAAGTGATCGGACGAGAGGCAGTTTAGTTGAAAAGATATGGATAAAGTGATTTGTTATATCAGGGATGAAGGAACGAACTTTTGTTTTTTAATACTATTTTATACTCTAACAGGTTAATTTCTTCCTATTTAAATCTGACTATTACAACCTACTCGTTGAATCATAATGCTGCAACAGAAACTTGGCAGACGCAGTTGAAAGTCAGAAGTAGATTACGTGTCAAAAATTATCACCGTTTCAGTAAAGAACCTCAGATCTACCATGACATTTTTTCTGAGTGTTGTAGTTCTAGGTGTTGTACAATTCCAGTTATGATTTTTAGAGGAATGGAAAGATATGATTTTTTTCTCAATAAAAAATTGATAAATATCAAATATAATTTTATTAATGCCGTGATTAAATGAAGTTTTGATTTCTATTTATCAATTCCTTGATCTGCAAAAAAATTTTGAGAAAAGTTGAGAAACGACATCAGTATTTTATGAATTATTCTGCAAAAAAAAAAAATTTCGGCAATGTGCAGGATATTTTCTTCTGAAAAGCTTTTTCGTTTGATGGGTTAAAATCTTATCCAAAAAAACCACATTATATTGGTGAAATTTCAGTTAGTTGCTCAAAATACTGATAGAATACAATGAGCTTAAATAAAGCAAATGTTAACGAACCAAGTAATAGTCAAATATCGGTGAACATTTAATATCAAGCGAGATGATGTTAAAACTTGTTGATCAAAGCGTCAATAGCTATTAATTCTATTTGTTTCGTGTAGCGTGAAATTTAAAAACAGTTTCGTTATTATCAGAGACTAAATCGCAAGTAAGGATAGCAACACAATAAATTAGAAACTTAAACTTTTTATCTAGTTTGATAAATTATGGAATAACAAGAACAGTGGTAGTCGAGTTTTCATACTTCATAAATTGTCCTATAGTGACTGTTTCGTTGCAAAATAAAGAGATTATATGAAGTTTATTTATTAGTCGATCTGAAAATTTCCAAATCTATTGCTTTACCACTTCTCTGTAAGATTATTGTCCCTAATGAACATTAAACAAGACCGAAATATTAACGCATTATATGATTGTTTATGAAAAATCAATCATGTGTACTCTGCGTTTTCCATAATTTCTCATTAAGTATTCAAAATCTCCTACAACTGTTCCTGGGAATTGCAATTGAACATGTGCACTTCAAAGCATATCGAACTTATTGACATTCATTTTTCAAGCTTACGGTGGTTTCATATGTAATAAAACGTAATTTATTTGAAACACCGAGAATGAACATGAAGTAAAACATATAATAATTAAGTTAGACCGTATTTTTTAGCTATGTACACTCCAGGATTCTGTCATTAGTAAATCATGATACCGAAATTAAATCTTATGATGAATTCAATTCATTTTTAAAATTTGAAATAACAGTAGGCTTTTTATTTGCTCTATGAACATAATTTGGTAAAATAAGTAAAAGCTCCATCAAATCTGAATTTTTAAGCAGATGTGTTTCAAAGCACAGAGTGATAGGTGAAGAAAATATGAAATGTTTCAGATTATTCCTACTGATGAAAAATTAGGATTGCCTTATTTTTCATTCTAGCATAGTATGCACTCAAGCTTCCAAAGACTATTTGTCAATTAGTACATTTTTATTCAGCTTTATGCATCTGAAATAAGAGCTGAGATGTCCAAAAGTCAAGAGATATCCTTTACAGGCAACCAAGCTACTGCCAATATTTACGCATATAAAATTAAATCTCTCAAGAAACAGAAATAATATTTTATTTTTAAAAATATGTCTTTCATTAAAGAAATGATATGCTAGCACATAGAATAAATCAGAACTAAAAATACTTTAAGCAAACAGGCTTGATGAATATATAGGCACATATATAAGCCTATAGGCTAAATTCCGTTTATTACTGGTAGCTTTATCATCGAAAATATTGTTTAATTAGAATTCAAGGAATCTTAACAGGTAGAGGAGAGAATGAAAGAGTATGGGACGGAGGAACGCCTCATAACTGTTTTACTTCTTGGTAACTTTTATCAATCCAGTTCTATAATTCATAAGTTTCAATTAAAATTTCGAAGTCAGATTTAAATTGATGTTTGAAATGTAACTCTTAATTGACTCAGGGTATAGTTCAGATATTTTTTGGTAGACCAAGAACGAAAGGATTTGTAACAAATAGGCAATATCAAATAGGTGACTGGGTTGTTTTATTGAGATGTGGATTAAACTAATGAATTTTCTCACTGTAACGTGCTCTGCAGAATCTTAGACACTACAGTATCTATAGTACCAGGTAACGTGAGCAGAGAGATTTTAATCGTCTTGGCTAGATTTCGCGAACGAAGATTTGTGGGAATTAATGTTTGACACAGACTCGCTAGTAACTAAGAAAACCCATACGGGGTCAGCAAATCTGCTTGCATATTATGGTAGCAGGAAGTGTGCTTAAGCGGTGTAAGTGATGTATTTGTTTTTCTACGATATTTTCTCTTCTCGGCATTGATTCTACGAGTAATCTCAAAGCAGATAGCAGCATTATGAATTTTGTGTCTCCGTGTCTCTCGATTGGATTTTAGAGTGGACCATTTGTGGTAGTCAATATGACTGAAATTAAAATAATGTTTTAAGCAAGCTTTTATATCGGTTTTTAGGGATACCTCTTATGCGGGAGTCGGTGGCAAGTTCACCATATAGGGAAGTCCATCCTGGAGATGTGCCCTGCCTAGTGTAACGGTGGCCTCAGCAGTATGGCTTCAATGCTGGTGATAACTGCCTGTTGAAGAACTCTCTCATGTATTGCATGATCAGTGTAGTGATGTTAAGGATTGAACGGACGCTAAATGAAAGCCAAGTGCTGACAGTAGATGACTTACGATTCAGACCCATATGAAAGGGTAGACAGTATGATGGCTCTATAAACAGCAATTTCGTTGCTTTTGTTCACATTTTTATTGCACCAAACTCTTTTATAGAGCTTTCCGACGGATCTTTATGCCTTTGTTGTCTATCTGTTTGTCGAACGTGGCATCAGACGAAATGACACTTTTAAGCTAACTAATTGGTGGACAGTCTTGAACCCTAAATCCCCTATGGGATGTGGGAGGATGGTATTCAGTTGGTTAGTGAGTAACCTCCACAAAGCGAGATATTAATTGCTGCAGAACGCTTCAGTGTTTCGGTGTAAGCGACAAGATCGGCGTCATAATCATACAGTAACACGCTGACACGTGATTTAGTCTTAGTGTGCACCTTTAGTCGTTTTAGGTTGAAAAGTTACTGTCGGTACAGTAATGGATATATATATTATTTCTTTGTGGAGATTTGCCGTAACTATATGTAACATAATGCTGGAGAAAATAGTGAAATAAAGGTGGTGCTAAGACACTTTGTTTTGCACCATTAATTATTGAGAAAGGCTTAAAGAGCGCACCGGCATATCTGACTTGATCGCGCTGATTTTCATGTAACAGATTGATCATTTTGAGGGATTTGAGGGACATCCTAATCGTTCTAGGATCTGCCATAAGCCATTTCTGCTCACAGTATCAAAAACCTTTCTTGGTTTTGTTCTCTACATTTCTGTTGTAACTGTCTGAAAACGAATGCCATGTCGGAAGTACTCCTGCTAATAATTCTGTAGCCAGATTATTCAGATAGAAGATCTTTGGCAATAGCGGGGATTAATCTATTTAGGAATATTCTCGCAAGGATTTTTCCGGTAGAAGCAGAATTATAGTTTGAGCAGTCGGACTTGTCTCCTTCTTTCTTATAAAGGGCGATGATAATTATATCACGGAAATCTGATGGTAATTCGCATTTCTCCTAATAACGTAAAACAAGTTCAGTATAGGGTATATCGCCTTCATGCTTCCAGTCTTCAGGCGGAATTCCATCAACCCCAGCTGACTTGTCCGTTTTTATTTCCTTTATAGTCTTAGGAGTCTCCTGCAGCCTAGGGGTGAAATAAAGTTGGTGCTAAGACACTTTGTTTTACACTATTAATTATTGAGGAAGGCTTAAAGAGCGCATCGGCATATCTGACTTGATCGCGCTGATTTCACGTAACATTTTGAAGAATCTGGGGGACATCCTAATCATTCCAAGACCTACCATAAGTCATTTCATTTCTGCTCACAGTGTTAAAAACTTTGAGGAGGTCAACGAAGGTTATATAGGGTCCTCTGTTTTGTTCTCAACACTTCTCTTGTAGTTTGAGAATGAATGCTAGGTCGGAGTTACTCCTATAAATTCTGAAGCCAGATTAATTTCCAGATAAATCTTTGGCAATAGCAGGAATTAATCTGCTTAGGAGTAATTTTGCAAGGATTTTTCTGGCAGAGCGGAATTATAGTTTGAGCAGTGGACTTGTCTCCTTCTTTCTTGTCAATAGTCTGATTGTAGTGTCAATTGAAAAGCCGTCTGCGTTATTCAATGTCGCGACATTCCAAATTCCTTATCCATTTCGAAGTTTGGAGACAAGAAAGACAAAGGAGTATTGCAATTTTAAGTATGTTTTTTGAAGGTTCGATAGATAAGAATTGAATTGATAGAAGCTTTATATTCAATTTATTTTTGCCCCTCTATGTGACGAAAAACATACTTAAGTCATATACATTGCAATTAGGGAAATTTATGCACAATGCTAGGATATAGCCGGTTTTTTTCTGTTTCTGATTTAATGTTAATGTCTTCCGGATCACTTTTGTTTATTTTATCCATCGCCTTGTGCAGAAAAATGGAAAATTTTGCCCAGAAAACTAGCATGCTTTTTTTTTTATATTTAGATGAAAGGGACTAAGTTTGGTGGAAATTTTGATTGAAGGTTCGATAGATAAGAATTAGTTTCATTTTGTGATAGCGTGAGGTTAAAAAGTATTAAGTATACCAGGAGCACTTTATTAATTATATGATACTGTTTCGTTGAGTGGAGAATCTGAAAATCACTATCTATTGTGAATGCTGTAAGTCTGATTGCGTGGATTCAGCTTAACTCGTCCTCATGCAAAGCTAACTGGTGGTATCCTTCAGTATCTTCTGCACACCTTCTTCCCCCTCCCCCTAAGCCCATGTTAGATTCCATTTCTGTGGTTTTGATTCCGATTCGGTTCTCCGCGATAGCTGTTTATCGGATTGGTGCAGATTCAATTTACACCATGAAAGGCAATCCGGAAAGTTTGTCCGGAAACTATCGTGGATGTGAAACGAAAATGGCAAATAATTTCCTTGCCATTTTCGTTGGAAGAGGTTGCTTTAGTTAAAATGAAGCGGGAATATAGAAGATGCACATCCAGAATGGGCTAACGTATAAGCTTCGCATTGCTCATCGATTTGTTAATAAAATTATCATTCGTGTGTTGAGGCTGAGTGAGAAATTGTTTCTCGTTGTCCATTATTTCTGAAATCTGTCTTAATGAATTAACTTGCATGTATGACAGTTGTTGTCATGAATAAGTTTTTCTTTTAGCCAGGTAATCCAATTTCGAATTTTACGAGCAAATAAAATGATTAGATAAAGTCTGTGATACTTCAAAAACGTTTTGTTGAAAAACTATAGTTCTAAAATGCCAATAATTTCATTTAATCATTCTATTTGCAACATTTTTGATAAGGAAATTAAACCGAAGGCTGAAATACGAGAATGAAAGTGGAAAATGGAGATCGTGAGACATAAGGAACCCCATCATCACTCATTGTTCATCTAGAGCGCAAATTAATGAGGATTTGATAAAATGCATTAAAGGATATTTGAGAGAAATGTCAACTAATTATGGTTTTTCATTTTAAATCAAAGCTGTTTTCTATTTCACTGAAATTGTCTAAATCCTTCACAATTCACCATAGAAAATGACTTCTGAATTTTTTCCTCTAGAATTAAGAATTTGCCATATAAGTTCCTACATACTCCTTAAACAAAATGGTGGGGAAAATATCCATCCTATGCCTTCTACGGCATTTGTTCTGAGCAGCGCTGCAGGAAACACTCATTTCGCTTTGTGTCTTATTCCAGGACAAGTAAGGGAGGAGAATGAAGTCGAGCATTTATCCCGTTCTGTGGAAACAATTGGTACTTTATGTTTTTTTGTAAAGTAATGAATGCCGCTTTCTTTTTCAATTGATTTTCTTTCTGACGCTAGTAAATCTATTCACTAATGGTCAAAAATTTCTAAGCCAAGTTTTGTTATTCTTGTTATTTTGGTTCATTTTCTCAATTGATGATTTTCATTTAACTATATTTGACCTAGCCATCGTCATCGTTCTATGGTAATGTTATCAGTTAGGTAAACAATGTTAACATGCAAATGCACTTCGAAAACTTTCGAGCAAAAAGCATCCAAGCCAAACATTAAAGTCTAAAATGGAATCGTAGAGGAACGGAAAAAGATTTGGGAACTTTACACATCGTAATGAAATCATCCCTCCAGAATACATTTGCACTATAGGAAATGAATGCACGGCTAATTTTCAGTGGCTTGAAAGAAGAAATCAATCTTTTCAATGAAACAAATACTAACTTGCATATTTTATGTAACCTACATTGATGGATGCATATGAGAAATCTGTATTTTACGTCTTTTCTTACGCAACAAATAATCATTACTTCTTTTGTTGGATGTTCCCTTCTTCCTGACAACCCTTTTTGCCGATTTCTCCGTAAGTCGTCTTTGTTCACTGCTTACTTAGAAAGAAATCGGACACAATGTTACCCTGTAGAGCGATGATCCACTTATTATTTATTGGTTTGCATATTAATTTAATTGTTATATTTTGGTAAAGCTTAAAACACCTTAGCGTAGTAGTTGCGTGTAATTTTTTTTACTTGTTTGTCATCGAACAGAATTCAAGATTTCCTCTTTAATTACTGGTTTACATATTAATTTATTCGTTTAATTATCAGTTGATCGTTTGTTATTAAAAAAAAGAAAACCAATTGGAAATCAGTTGAAAATAGTTATTTGAAAGAACGTATCAGTTGATCATTTTTTGATTTCAAGAAGTTAGCTTCACTTCTTCTGCTCAATTTTAGTAACCAAGCAGAGCTTTTTTATAGTGGTGACTTCTGTGACTTGCATTGAAATGGATAGCCAGTGGAAGTGTCGATTTTTAATTAGGGTAGTATAGGTCATGGCATCCTCATACCATTTTCTTTTGTGAGGTTGAATTTTCCTCCATTTACCTGCGTATGGTATTGTCCTTTGTGTGCATTTTCTATCTCGAATCTGTGTTTTCCATAGTAAATGTGATAGATCGTTTCCTTCACAGAATCGTTTGATTTTGATTTTTGAACAAGATGGATAAGCTGAAGCGTTCACCGCAGCATCTACTCTTGCAGTATCACTAAGTTTAAATATCTGCAGGAGTCTTTCATATGACACGTACGTGATGTTGTAGCGATTGCAATGAAATGCTGGTTGCCTCGTTTACCGTCATATTACTGCAATGGCTCTATTTTGCACATGGTGTTATTCAAAATTTTTTCAAGGAAAAACCCAAAAATAAGGTTTTTTTCATGCTAATTTTAAAATATTTTTCGAATTTTGTTATTTCTTGATTTGCAGTTTAAGAGTGAAAAATAAATCAGTTTTTTGATGTTTTAGAGTGTTTTACTTGGCGAAGACGTGCTCCTAAAATGTTCCGCTCATCAGTCACCGTTGGTTAGCCAATGGCGAAATAATGATGGCAGTCTTTTGGGGTAAAATTCTCATTTAATCTTTTAACTTTTTAGATTATTTCATTATTGTTTACGAGAACATGTTCTATATAGCTGAAAGTTATTTTTATGTATTATTAACTAATAAGGCATCGGAAATGAAGGCCGTAGAAACAGTTGTAAGATGGAGAAAAGATACCAACATATATAAAGTAATTTGCAGTTTTCATGATGCAGGGAAATTGGCAGGACATGAAGGTCGATACAGCTATGTTACCCATAATCCAGATGAAAAATATTTAAAAATTGAAAATGTAACACTGAGAGACGATGGCTTATTTGAATGTCAAATGATACATCCCAGTTTGGGTGCTTATCGAACATCTGCCTTTGTCACTGTGTTAGGTAATCACAGCACTCATTTCAATAGTTTTACCAAACTGGCTATGACCAACCAAATCGTTCTTGGTCGGTTTTATTGAATATTGTTGCGGATCATCTAAATAATCAATTTGTCAATGCTATATTACAATTTAAGACGTATTTTATCATTTGAAAGACGGTTGTGAGGGCGTTATTAGAGTGAATTTAAGCATATAAATTTTCGTTTCCAGCAAAAGTGCCGAAAAATAGTTTATTCAAAATCTGATTGTTAGTTTGTTTATTATTTTGTGAGTTGTACTCGATCATTGATAATATATATAGTACAAGTAGCCAATAAAGCTTATTCGTGAAATATGATAAAACGAAAGGATATTTTTATATATTTAATATATGGTTGTTTACCTGAGGTGTATTTGACAACCGTAATAGCATTAACGATTTGCAGTACCTCCAGAAAAAGTTACTATTGTGGATGTTGATCCCGATTCTGTCATCAATGTTGTCGAAGGAAATGATTATAATCTGAGTTGTTTGGCAGCCAATGGAAAGCCTCATGCAGTGATAAATTGGTATATTCATGGAATGAAGATTAACAACAGTGTTAAGCGATGGACGGAAATGAATACAAATCGTACAGTTACCGCCTTCGCAATGCTCTCATTGAAGCCTCAGTACGTTTCTCTGTTGAATTAAGTTCTTTTAATATAAACAAAATTTTGCATTTCGTGATTTCATTTTCCTTTTTTTTTTTCTTATAGGCGAACTGACATTGGAGCCTTTCTCACTTGCGAAGCTCTGCATCCGTCAACTTCTAGTCAGTTCAAAGTGAATGTCATGCTCAATGTTCTATGTAATTTTTTAAAAATTTATCGCTTGAAGCAAGGATCACCGTTCCACATTTCGTTGCAATACGATATATGTTTCAGTATATTGAAATTTATTTTCTTTTTACAAGAAGCAGTTCTTGCAATTGGGTCCTTTTAATATATCGAATGGTTTTTTTTAAAGTGGTAATTGGTTCTTGCTTATCTTTTCAGATCCTTCAGAAATTCCAAAAATAAATATTTTGAGTCAATATGGTATTATGAAACCTGGCGATAATATCACTATGAGATGTTCAGTTTTTGGAGGCAATCCACCACCCAGACTTCTTTGGTTTCTTCGTGGGAACCTTATTGATAGCAATTATACGTATGATGATTTAACGAAAGTATGTTATTTGTAATCTAAATATTCAAATATATATTAAAAGTATTTATATTTATTTATATTGAAAGTATTGTATTTATATTTTAATATATTGCATATTTATATTCAATATATTAAAAGTATTTATATAAAATATACATAAATTTTTTCCCGTATATTAAAAGTATGACGTGCTAAGGTATGTGTATGTAAATTTAGAATCTCAATCGCAAAGAATTTGCATATTTTGCAAAGATCACTTTGAGGTAAAAAGATAGAAACGAAAAAACTGATATTTTGCCGTCTACTACCACTTTTCTTCATATTATCATTCTATTAATCAAACTCTCAGTCTTTAAAAAACAATGAGTAAAAAATCCTGTACCGATTCACTTCCAATGGACTCTACCGTTGCTCCTTACTTCTGAAGTCATGTGATTAGTGCCTGTAAAAAATCTAGGATGATTTAGTCATTAGATCTTGTCTTGTTGTCCTGTTTAAACCTATTTGGTCACTTTTCTCGCTTTTTTTCGGTATTTGCAGATTTTCTGAGAGAATTATAAGAAAGTTACATAATGATAAGTTTTCGTAACTGTCACAATACAATTTTTGCTCACTGAAAGAGTCTTTTTTTTTTATTGTAGGAAAGTAAAAAGATTTTTGTGCACATATATTTTCAGGAAACTGTGAATATTTATTCAGTGATTGTTGATATAAATGATAATGGTGCTGTGTATGAATGTCAGTCAACAAATTTGGCCGATGATGAACCTCTTTCTAAAAACGTTCGTCTTTCTGTTTCATGTAAGTTTTGGAAATTTTAATTGTAAGAAATCGTGTTGTTAAATCCTTTGCAAAAACCCTAAATTCTAGATGCTCCTCGTGGCGTTGAAATATTTGGCGAAACAACCACACGTATTGGGCGTGCAGTTGCAGTGCGATGTAGAACAGGGTATTTTTTTCAAATTTTTAAAGATGATACGCAGTACTTAAGACATTTCCGGGATAGGCATACGTGATTAGGAAAAATAAAACGATAAGTTTCAATAAACATAGAAATTTGCGAACATAAAAAGTTTCAACAAACATAAAATTAAGTGATAAGTGTAAATTTTAGGTTATCGAATCCAGTAGCCAAAATTTCTTGGCTAATTAACGGACAGGAAGTGCAGTCAGTGAGTCATTCATATTTGGAGCAGACTACCGGTACAATCACTGTTTCAAACCTAACTATAAATCCAACTGAAATAAATGTCGTTAAACATCAAATTAATATTCAGTGTATTGCCATGAATGATGAAGGAACAACAAGCAAGCAACTCGTTGTTCACATCCTCTGTAATTTTTATTTTTCATCAAAAGTATAGTTAATTCTTAACCTCATATGATTGAAAAATTTCAGTTTCGGTGTAATTATTGTCAGATTTACAGCACCACCTATGAAACCGGTCATTTATGGATCTGAAAGAATGACGCTTCTGGAAGGTGAAACTCTGAGCCTTACATGTGAATCTCAAGGAGGAAATCCACTCGCGACGCTGACGTGGTTCAGGGGTATCGAAAAGGTTTAAGATTTTTTTCTAAATTGCAATTCTAATATTAGCTCTCTAATAAAAAGTAAGTTTGAAAAGAGAGTTTCTAGATTACGCTATAAGTAAACAGCAAACATTTTACGGAAGCTAACTTTTGATTGTTGAATGCGCAATTGCTGCATTCTTTCCAACGATTTCTTATTTGAACTCCTTTTTTGTCTTTTTCAAATATTCTATCATTATAGCGAAATTCCAAACACAAAGACAAAATTCGCTGGAAGGAGGTTAGGATATTGTTAGTTTAGCATTTGTCTTGTGACCATTGTGTTGTTTCAGTATTTTCTAGCGTTAACTGTTATGCATGCATGCTTATCAAAAAAAAGTAAATTTGTTGCTAATTAAGGAAAGCGAAGGTCATAATTTTTGATTTTCAAACTGTTTATCGTATTATAGTTGTACAACACGTTTACTATGTTTTATAATCTTTATAAAAAGAGAGTGCAAATAGAAGCGCATTCAAAAATATTTTATTAGATCTTTTATCTTCATTTTTTGTTTTTTTGTATTATCAACTTATCATGCAACACTTTCAGCTCAGAGGGACAAGAAGCACTGTATCGGGTGACATTTCGCAAAGTGTCCTATCGGTTCTTCTTGATCGTACGATGAATAATCAGCAGTTAAAATGCGAAGCTAGGAATGGCGCACTGGATGAACCGCTTTTAGTCACAAAAACCCTATCTGTTTTGTGTCAGTGATAAGATTTTTGGATTTTAACAACTTTCTAGATCGGTAGATGGAAGGAGTTGAAATAATTTTGTACGTTACAATAATATGTTTTTAGTCCCACCACGACGAGTAACTGTACATCAGGATGATCGAAGCAAACGATTGATCATAGCGGGAGAAGTCACGAAACTTTTTTGTTTGATCCATTCTTCGAATCCAGTAGCGCAGTTGATATGGACTTTCTCAGTTACTGCCAATTCTAAATTGTTATTTGAAGAAAAACGCAGTAATCGATCGTAAGTTGAATTGTAAAAATTATTCTTACTTTTTCAGTTTGAGTTGTTGCCTTATCAGTGTCAGAGCAATTTCATAGCCTTGTCAAACAGCGAAAATTTATTTTACTTGTATGGATTATAGACGATGAAATGGCTCGTTACCTAACAGAACACAATGATTTGATATTTTTTCCGACACTCTCGAACAAGGAATGTTATACTTATAGGAGAAGAATTTGAGTTTGTAGTGAAGTGGGTTTTGTATGATTGGAATTTCTTGTCCTACAGGTTTTAACGATGAAGTTAAAGTTTCTGCGATAATTGTAATTTCCTCGTGATTTGTGGGTTTGAACATAAAGGACAAAAAACAGATCGAATTAAATCAATTTTTAACTGCTTGACAATAAGTGCAACTGATATAATAGATACACTTACACCAATCGTAATTAGTCGTAGTATTGTTGCCTTACCGAATTTCTGCTTGAGTTGCTCTGCTGATTCTTCTCCCTGTTGACTGAGTTTATCCTAGCGAGTTCACATTTCCCATCTCCCGTTGTTTTAAAACTGGAGTAGTCGTTTTGTTGATTCTGAGCTACTATTTCCAGTTATTATTATTGATTTCTTTGACTTAGCTTTTTTTAGTTAGCTTATTAATCCTCCCTTGAATTCGATAATGTTCGAATTAAGTTCGCTTGATTTACATGGAGCGATTAACATCTTTCCATCGATTCTTTTAGCTGTTACTTTCTTTGCAAAAATAATTTTACAATAGAATTGGATTGTTCGGTGACAACTACTATATTAGTAATAGATTGAAATTCCCACTGTAAACTGTCAAAAAGTTTTCATATTTTCTGGGTCACCTTTGTCCTCGTGATATATTTTCATTGTTAATAATTTACCCGGGATTGTAACATCAAATTTATGTTCCTTCAGCTTCTAGCATTAGCGGATTTTATTTCCATATTTTGATAGTCTTAAATAGTCATTCAAGTAGTCTTAAATGTTTCATCAGTTTCAATTTTTAAGGAATCAAGAATATGGTGGATATGAGGTTGAAAGTGTTATTGAATTCATTCCAACAGAAGAGATGGATGGTGGAGAAGTTCTGTGTACTGCATCGCATCCGCAGTGGGTTGAACAAAAAGTTGCAGTATATCCTCTGAATATTCTTTGTGAGTTGTACTTTTTAGCTGGAACAAAAAAATTGGGATATCTGTTGCGGTTTTTTCGCTATCTCGAATTCAAGAGATTTACTCTGCATAATATCTGTAGAATTAATGAATGTAGTTTTTAGATGCTCCACGAATAGTAATAAATGAGCCTTTAACAGTTATTATTGGCGAAGGTGATGATTTTAAAGAAAATTTAACATTTCGTGCTAATCCACCGGTGAGTACTTGGGGATGGCGAAAAGATGGTTCGCATTTTGAATACACAATCGGAGCTATCACGGCCAGAGGTATATTTCTTAGTGCTATTCTTGAAATTTTTTTTTAATGTGCTTGTTGATTGATTTCAAAAATCCTATTGCAGGGCCTGTCTTATCTGGAAGTTCGGTCACCAGATTTGATAGCGGTCTTTTTACGCTCATAGCAGGAAACAGTGTTGGCACGGTCAACGTTACAGTCCATGTGACAGTGGAATGTAAGCATTCTTATCTTATTCTAAATCTTTTCTGAGTTTACTTATTACAACCGAAAATTGATGTTTCTTCATTTGCTTCTCAGAAATGTGATCATTTTCTGTGTCATTATTTATGATTCGTAAGGCAGTTTTTTTTTATATTTAGATGCAGCGTACGTAACGCATATAACTTCACCAGTAATAGCATCGGTGGGTGAGGAAGTAGTCATGGAATGTGAAGTAGATGGTGTTCCTAAGCGTGACGGTATGGTAAAATGGTTACATGGGGATCAAATTATTGAAGGCGTATCAATTGTTGGACAAACTAGAGCTGTTATGCGACTTAATGCTTCATTTGAAACAAGTGGTGCTTATACCTGCCTTGCCGATAACGGAAGAGGGGTGGTCAGTTGTGTTTATTTATACCTTTCAAATAATTTTGATCTTGTCACATTTAGTGCTACATTCTTAACCAGCAATTGCTACTATAATTGAGTTTGGCTGTTTCTTATCAATATCCTTGAGTATGTGGACATTAAGGATAAATCGATAAACGAGTTATTGGTTATAATGGAATTTGATGATAGAATATCGAATTCTTATGTTAATTAAGGCTAATCGAACTATGGCATATCTGCTAGTGAATTGTGCGCCAGCAATCGTTAGGCAACCGTCGCTTTTGCGAGCAGCTGGATCTTTGGGGGGACGGATACAACTACGTTGTAGAGCACATGCAGTTCCAGATGCTCATTTCCAGTGGCTTGTTCAAGGCCAGTCGAGCCCAGTTCGGCGTAATAGTTCTAAATATTCCTTCACAACTCGTCAACTTAATTACTCCACATTTGAGGTTGGGATTTTCATCTAGTTTTCGACAAACTTATCAAATTTAAATCATACTTGAAAAATCGTAGTATTAGAAGATTAAGAAATGTTTAAATTTCAGAGTGTGCTTTATATTTCTTCTTTGGATCGTTTCGACTATCAGCATCCAGTAAAATGTTTTGCAATCAATAAATATGGAGAAGATACTGTTGAGATTCGGGTCAGTCCGCCAACAGCTCCTGACACTCCGGTTTCATTGCGCGTTTCAAATATTACAAAAAATTCTTTATCACTTAACTGGATTCCTGGTTTTGATGGAGGTTCGGAACAAATATTTGAAGTGCGTTACCAGACATTTGTGGAAAGTATTTACCGTATCATCAATACGTCATTTTCGGTTGGTTTATTGGAATATATAAAATTTAGTCATTTTTGGATAAAATAAGTTGGCGTAACTAGTGACTAGTTTATTTCAAGTGTTAACAAATTTTTTGACCACTGCAAGCTTTCTTTAGAGAACCTGTATATCAGTCATTTTTTATCGTTTTTCGGTGATAGAGCTTTATCCAGGATGTGTTTATTGTATGCACATAATATTACTAATATTTGATTCACAATAGTAGGGAGAAATTGTTAAAAGCATTAATAAAAATGAATCATACAATCAGTTTTAACTAACAAATCTTTGTCGTTTAAGAATTGATTATCGTTTTGTTAGTAGGTTTCATTGTGATACAAGAGGTCATTCTTCGTTGAACTGTAAAAGTATCAGATGATAGAAAGAAAAGGCTAGAGTAGGTGATGATTGAAGTGGTAGCGAATATGTGTAGAGAACTGTTTAATGCGTGTTTAGTTATAAAAACTGCTTAGGAATATTTTTTTCATGTGTATATAAAGAATTAAAGAAGGAGCTTTGGCTTTGGATTGCTCTTCCCAGAGTCATCATGAAGATTAACCTGGTTCTTGGCATGATCTGTATGATTATCAAATGTTATCTTCAACCGGGCATAAATATCGAAGTCCTTTTGTTACATTACCCCTACTGTTAGCGTATATCCTCCTAATTGTCTTAATAATATTTGCAGGATTTAATTATCCTGTTTTTTAGCATAGCTTTAATTTCGGCAATTGGACACCACAAATAGTAAATATAAAGCATTAAATATACTTTTTTATTCTTTGTATTTTTCATATCGTTCGAATCTTGTAACAATTTTAGGAAATAGAAATTCGAGGTTTGAAACCAGCTTGTCTTTATGAAATCTCAATTCGAGCACGGAATAGTCATGGTATGGTATCAGAATTTTCTCGACCACCTATAACTGTTTACACAAAAGATGAGTATGGAATGGATGTTATCAGCGTGACTAAGGTTGGTGATATTCAGTATGTGTCCATTTAGGAGTTTCCAAGTCGTAATACTCTAGAACTATAATTTATATTAACTATTTAGAGGAACTGAGGTGTGAGACAGTGCTACATACCTCGACGAATTATTTCACTTTATTTGTTTTAGAGTGACTCTTTTCCTCTACCGGTAATTGTGGTATTTGGTGCATGTTGCATAATTCTGCTGTTAATAAATTGCTTTCTACTCTGTTACATGCATAAACGAAAACGAAAGAGAAAGATGCAAGGTAGGTTTGGTAATGTTTGATTGGTACAATTTTTGAAATCTTAATAGATTTTAAGTTTTTTTGAGTAATAGGAGCGGCAGCTCTTGTGATGTTCAGTATATAATAATTTTCCAGAAAAAACAGAGATGGTACGAAATACTAATAAGAGTAGCTCAGATGTTAGACTAGCACAGATGTACGGAGCATTAGCAAACGTTGAAAGCCCATGTAGACCGGACTCGACCAATACAAGCAGAAGCGAATTAGCTCACGAACCAGATTCTGAGGATGACCAGAGTTTGCGAACAATGATTGTATGTGTTTATTTTTTCCCTTACATTTTCTTAATTTCATATTTTGCTTTCAATGCACATTTTTTATTTTTTATGTCCATCGAAATTCATTTTTTGAGGAGGTTAGTCCAAATGGATATGTGCAGCAAGTGGATCCAGTTAATTACTATGAACGAGAATGTTTAGTTGAATATGAATTTGATCGTAAGTCATAATTTTCTTTTTTGTTTTTCAAATCTTATTTGTGCATTTAATTTTCATGCTGGAAAATGCTACCTGTTAATTTTTAGCAAATCTATATGGTGATTTTATCAAATCGAGTACACTACGAGGGTCACTGCGTAATTACGTCAATTTTCGCTATCCAGTACTTTTTTTAATTTTTTTCTTTGGAATAAAATTAATAAGAAAACCTACAGTACACCTAATTCTTGCATTAACTGAAGCATACAAATGGAAATCTATAAAAGTTTAGTAGTTTAAAAATTATTTTACACTAGATTACGGATTATGAAATTATTAGCTGCTGTAGAATTTTTTTATTTAGAAAGTATCAAAAAATGATGGTACAGCAGTTAGCGTAACGGATGGAGGTTCATTGTCGCTGGTGACGGACGTGAATGATATTGATTCTACACGTCGAATACATAAACCATGTGTCATTGATGCTAGCTCTTCAACTAATTTGCTTGTAAATAATACCACTCCACAAATGTTAAGTACATTTTTACATCGTGGTGGAACACATATCGCTCCATGTAATTTTGTGCATGTTGACGGTGACCTTGTGTAACCTTTATTTCGAGAAACCTGTTGTTTCATGCAAAATCCCTTCTGAGATCCAGTTAGTATCTGGTTTCGACACCGTGGAATTATTCGAAGTCCGAAATTGGACAAAATTATTCCTAGCGCAGAAGAAATGAGGAAAGAGAATTGTCAACTTAGTAGATAATATTCATGGTTGCTTGGAATAGCAAAAAGATCCATTTTGACTTCTATAATCGCTCAGTGCTTAAGAGTCAGTATGCTTTATACTCGTGTGCATTTATTTTGTTGTAGGAAACGTTAACTTCGATGTTAACCGACGGGTTTTCCTTTCTTTTTTGTTCAGAGTTATGGCAACTCTCTGCAGTATTTTACTCTCAATTTCACATTTGTAAGTTGCAAATTTCATTTTTCCGCATCTTCATGTTTTTTTTTTTTTTGTCTAGAATCTACTAGGAACTTTTTTTTGGAATTAATGCAATTAATTTTACTGTGGTTCCAGTCACTCAAACCATGTATATGTTGCCTTTTTTGTTATATGGTGCTAAACTGTATTATTTTTCTCAATTTATTGCCTGATCATGCTTCCGGAGACCTTATACTACATTTCATTCCTACTTTTTTCTTTGAAATTTTAATTTTTTTGGAGGCCAAATGTTTGTGTTTGGGCAATCATCCATTGTAGTTTTATTTATTTCAAGCTCGTAGCCTCATTGATTCGCTATTTCAGTTTTTTTTTTTTTTTTTTAACATGCGTATTTGTAAATTCTCTCTTAAATTTTATTTTGTAGTTACTGTTGGTCTGCTCAAACGTTGTCATCTCACAGTTTAATGGTTATTCACACAAGCTGAATTGCTGGTAATAGTGTAGTGCTTGAAAATTATAGGAAATCATACCATTATTTTGTATGATTTTAACGCAAACGTTTAATAAATTTGCTTCAATTTTGTTCCTTGATACATTAGAGCATTTCAATTAATTAATCCAGTTAAGCATTAGACGTTCAGATTAAATTCAACCTATCCGGTCATCAGGTATAGTCGGAGCGATATCTGCTGTATATGTGTGGCTGTGACACTAATGCACTCCACTACAGTCTTGGCAATTAATATTTCACTGATCCATGCTTATCGAAATGGTTTTAAATGGGTCCTTGTGTGTTTGGCAGAATTGAGGACCAGAATAAAGTTTCTGAATATTTAGATTTTAAAAATTGAATGGAATTAAGCTTTTCCAATGGTAATTGAACAAAAAAACATGCATTATGGTTTTTCTAATTTTCGATAACTGAAGTATTGTATTGAAGATTGAGACTAGAAATCGTGCAAATATTATGGTTAAATCCAGTGTATCTTAAGAAGAAAAGAGGAGGCGTTAGATTATTATATTTTCAAGGAAATGTTTGAAACGAGAAGTCACCATGGATACGATATTTGGGAGTGCGTAGGGTTTGAGCAAAGGGGTGGATGAGATTGGGGATAAGATGCCTAGACAAGATGACCATGTTTCGGTGACCAAGTCCCTGTGCATACACTTCATCTGGTGCTGAATGCCTTGCTGCTACCTACTATACAATGTGTTTAGTGTCCATGTTTTCTTGCTTGGTTGTTGCCAACTTGTTACGACCCAACAGCGTCTCAAACGACATGCACTGCCTACAGATCATATTGTGGTATTTCATTTTTTAATTAGCTGCAGTAATAAAACTACTTTGTGTTGAATAACAGTAACTGAATTTAACTTGAATTTACAAAACTCCTGTGAATTCCACTTTTTATTTAACTGAAAATCAGAAGTTTCTCACGGTGTTATTTGGGACTTACTAAAGTGATGTTAGCTTTGTCTAATCTGGGCTGTCTTCCCTAAGTGATTTTGGAATTCTTACCGTCTTTTAGAGAAGAAAATTTATCATTCGATTTATTTTGAAACCTCAGGAACTAACAAAAAATAGCAGGATCAGTTACGTTTTTTTTTCCTGGAAAAAAATAAATTTGATCTCTCTGAATACTGAATTTTCGATTTGAATGATATAAACATCATGCCATATAGGTACATTCATCCAGTTCTAATGTTTCGGTCGCCGATTGGGTAATTGTCAGCTCAGATGAATCGAGGGTCGAATTCCACGAAAAGTTCTTGCATGGGAAAGTTTGGTCGGGCAATTCAAAATTAGACTTCCAACCTCATGGACAAACCGAAAATTTTTCCGCTCACAGCAATGTGCTTTCCATTTTCGAGCTTACACAAGTAATTTTGCAAACAAAATGCGAGCAAATTCAGATAAGTTTGTTGTTTCCATTGAGAAAAAATTCTTTCTTTTTTGATTGTGAGCTTTTGGAGAAAAGTCATTTTTTCAGAAAGCGATGATTCTTATACCAGACCTTCGATTTTATGTCTAAAGTGAAAGCTAAAGTACCAAATGCAGACTTTTTGATTTATTAATGATCATCATGATTTCATCCTTAGCAGTTCTTTATATTGCCGTTGTTGATTAAAGTTTTAAAAGACTTTCCTCTTATCGGCATGATAGTTTCAAAAGGATTGTTTTATTTTTAGAAGGTTATAACCGCAACTTTTGTTTTTCCAGGATTAGAGAGAATTTCATGTTTCTAAAGGGTTTAAATAATCTTCAGTTAAAGTCGAAGAGGGTAAGCAGAAAAGACAAGGGTTGTTAGAATCCCGTCTGACGCATAGTTTTCCGGATCATCTTTATTGTTTATGTTTTGAAAATAAGTTTATGAAATTTGTTAGCCAAAAAATGTCCCCTCTTGGTTTTTCACAATCTTCGTCGAATTGCTCCAGTTCGATCAAACCGAATCTCGATAATTAATTAATCATTAGACTTGATTTTCAGATGTTTCTGAGGGCAAACAGAAGCACTGATGGTCATTCCTTCATGAAGTACAGAGCCGATAAAAATGTCAACTTGATTTTCTCAACTGCTGTTATTGAAGTGAATGCAATCAATGGTCAGTGGGCCCATGTTTCGGCCATTACACGGCAGTTACCTGTGCCCGATCTGATCACCATTGGTATTTCAAACAGTCTCAATCATCAGCTTCATATTGCTTCAGTGAGCAGTGATTACAGTATTAACATAACGATTTTTAATGCCCAGGTTGACACTTTTAAAACTCTCATAGTGTTCCGTATTTCCATAATTACTGTTAATTACTTAAGTGGACTAGTTCATCTTTTTTGTTTTAAATATTTTTGGGAATTTTTATAAGATTCTTACGACTCTCTAATCAATTTTTACCAAAAACTGCTGTAATTTTTACGGTGATAACTACCTTTACCAATTTTTGCAAATTTTAAACTAAGAGATTAATTCAGATGCAAATGCGATGTGGAAATATTACTGTGCAGATAACATCAGATTATCGTTTTCTGAGGATAAGAGCAGGATTGTACACAGTTAATTTAAAGACTATTGTATCACCTTTTGAAATTTCAATTTCTAACTACGAAATGATTGTCCGGTGCGAAAATGAATGGACAATTGTACACTTGTTCCCCAATTCGTCGAATGTCATCATTAACACAAATCACTATTCCAGGTACATAAGTTTCCAGCAAATTAATTTATTTTACATTCTTTAAAAATGCTAGATGCTCAGAATAATTTTTTAACTTTCTCTATCTCTTGGAATAAAGATAGCACTTTTTTGCAGAATGATCATTGACCGTGGAATAGAAGCAGTCATCCTAGGAGGTCGAGAAATACGTCCGGCTGGCAATATAAATCTTTTATCAATGCAATCAAAAATTTTGTTGAAATCTGGCAATATCAACTCCATTCATGCATTTACAAATCGTTCACAAATTACAATGCAGACTACCTCAACAAATGTTCGCACTTTTTTTTCTTCTGATTCAATTTTTTTTCAGAAGGTTGTTCCTTATATAGTTGACGAACTCGTTGAAAAATGGAACTGCTAAGCAGAATTATACTAATCAGTTTTTCAAAATCCATTTCAGCGCAAAAATGGATTTAGTATTTGCAATAATTCTGTTATTTACAAGTGTTACAGATGGCTTCTACAGCTGCGCACCATACTGTGGATATTATTGGCGGAAGAATAAATTTACAGCTTTTCACGGGCAATGTTTCAATAGATATCATTGCAAACACTCATTTAGAATCATTGCCAACAATGATAACTCGATTTCCGATTCCTCAGGATCATTTTCAGAATATAACAATGAATAATTTCAACCAAAATTTTCCCACAGATGAACGAAATGATGATAGTAATAATAACGTGATAGTGACCACACAAGTACCACTTACAATGACTACCAAATCAGTTTCATATGAAAGTAGTGATTCTCAAGCTGGAGTTGTTGCATCAAACGATCATATTTACGAAAGTACTTCTGAACCAGATTTTATGTTCTCTTTGCTTACTCGTTTGACATTGTCAACCATAAAATCTAGTAGCATAGTTTCATTTGTATTTCCCGAACAGTCATCAGCGACCATTTTTACCAGCAGGACTGATTCAACGCCTTCAAGTTCTTTTGGAATTACAGCTCCGTCACAATCTGAAAATATTTCCGTCACGAGTTTTTCTACTGGAATTACAAAAACGGAACGAGTTGTTACCTCGGCAAATGAGCCTAGTCAACGAGAAATTGGGAAAGCAACGACAACATCAATTAATTCAGTAAATACATCAGCAGTGGATTCTTTAGACACGTTATCCATATCAAGAAATATATATTCAAGCCCATCATTCACGCTAACAGCTATGCCTTCAATTGCGTTATCCAGTTCACCAACTACTATACTTTCAACCATCCCACTTATTCCCATCAAAACACTGGCCAGCAACCAAACAGCTGAAATCATTGTTAGCAATGTGCCAATCACTTCTCGCATCCAACAATCATTTATTAGCCCCTCGACAACAAGCGACTCGGGTAATATTGCTGAAGTTGTGGTTTCCGGAGAAGAATATCTTGAATATCGTAACAATGAGAGTCACGAATATGTTCAAACTGACTTTATGGAATTTAGTTGGAATAATGTTCCAGAAAGTAATATACCTATTACAACTGCTACCACTATGATTACCACTACGGTGCATACAGGTAGATTTTCTGCACTATGTATTATATACCAACTATGAATTTCTTTTGTTGAATAATTTTTTTGTTGAATAACTCGGTCTTCGACGATCAAGATTCCGCAATGTATCATTTTCCATAAATTCTCAATGTGAAATCGTAGAAAGTCGCCAAAAAAATGCTTCATTTAAAATTTTTAGATATAGAAGTAAATCTTGCGCCACAAAAAATGCAAAGTACCAAGTGTATTGTAATAGAACCATCAGAAAAGCAAAATATCCGTAAGTTGAAGTATCATTCCTATTTTCCTTGTTTTATTTGTGAATATCACTTTTTCTTTGAAAATCGAGTGCTTAACAAAATCAGTTCCAGCCTTATCTACTTAATGTTTTAAAAGTTCGATTGAATTTTGAGATCAATTTTTGCCCTAAGAAACTTAAACAACATAGGTATTAAATAAGTTTGTTCAATGTCCAATTTTGAAGTTCGTTTATTTCGATGTTTGAATTGCTAAGACTGCATTTTTTTATATAATGCCCTTTCTTATTGAGAACATTTTTTGTTGTGTACGAATGATGAGAGTTTAACAGAATTTACATGAATGTCTTCTTTATTTGTAGCAGTGTTTACTAAGGGAAAAGCAGTATTGGCTACATCGAAAGATACAGTAAAACCGATCATTGTGAAAACAAATCGATCAATCGGTTATTACTTCGTATTTCTCATTGGATACTTAAATCATTTCTTATATTTTTTACACTGTTGCCACTGTTTTATCGTTTTCGAAATTCCAGGTTCGGCATGGACTCCATTTGCTTCTGCACCATTTGAATTCCCATCAAATGCTAATTATCAGTCCACCGTTTCAGTTCGAAAGAGTTATTATTTCACAATTCCCTCTTTTTTCGATTAACATTATAACGAATTTAAATTTATTACTAGTCTAAAAACGATCGGCCAACATTGAAATTCCTTATACCTCAAGACTTAAAATTTCTTTTGTATTTCAGGCGATTTCGTCCCACAAGATAACGAAGCAAAGAGTGAAATGACTTTTGATACGAATGAATTTTCAAAGAATGACAAAGGAAATAAAAATGCATTGGTTGTTCCTTCCATCCCGACTATCTCTTTTCTGAAAGAAATTTCCGATAAAATTGCGCGAAATGGTTCTCCGAGAAAAGAAGGTCAAAATAGTCATGAAAAACCGAAGATTGAATTCGAACAGCATCAAGATTTTTTTTCCGGTAGTAAATTCAGACGTGCATTGTCTAGCTTTGAAAATGGGGAAATCTACGAACTTCAGTTGAAAATTCCTCCTTATATTAATTTAACGGCAACACAAATGCATCGTGAAGTGTCGCTAGCAGTGAAAAAATTTGTGCTTTTCACTAGTTTGCATAAAGAACACTTGCCGATCAATGAAGATGCAATACGGATTAAGGTCCATTTTAACTTTGCCTATCTTTCAGCTTTGTACTAAGTTTTGTATAAATCAACTTTTTTTAAGTGATTATTTTATGCTGAGTACAGTTTTCATCATTGTGGGTGGATAGACCTTTAAGCCTAAACGTGCAGCAAAAATTACTGAAATGTTAAATAAACTACCCGAACATTTCAAAGCTTCAATGATTGATCAACTCAACTTACTTGATAGAATATTTAGTAAACCTTGAGGTCCATTCAGTAATAGAAATTGCTTCTGTTTTTGTTAAATTTTCTATCCTTCATTTACTGTTAGAATTTTCAGATAACAAATATGGAACGGAACAATGAGTACCTGAAAGTACTCTACACAGTGTCTATAGACGCAAACGTAACTCCGTACACAAGTGGTTGTAGTACTGGGGTAAGCTAATTCATTTACAAATCGAAATTTGTTTTTCGATTTTTTATTTCAATTCTATTCATGAAATCAACTATGTTGAATGAAAAATGATAATAGTTAGAATTGCTAAAATAACTTAAAACGCGTTTCATACATTTTATCACACTCTCTAAACAATTTTAATGCACAGCGACTAGTGCTAGAAAGAATCGCCTGCTAGACCATGGAAGCCAATAACAGACAACAAATGTTCTTTCAACTGTGAAATTTCGGTTCATTGATTAAGGAAATAAGGTTAAGGAATTAAGGAATAATTGTTGGTTAAGGAATTCAGAATAATTGTTACAAAAATCAGATTTTGCAATAAAAAGATCCGGTATTATCAATCGTAACTTATTAAAGGTAAATGCAACATCCATTTGTGCTGGAAATCGTGAATTCAGTAATGCTGACTTACTGTTTGTCGTTATCGGTAGTCTGATTATGCTGTTTATCACTGGCGGTCTATTGATTTACCACAGAAAGTGTCACAGGTTAGCTGCAAGAATCACTTTGTAGTAAGTGTTACTTTCAGGTCAATGAATAGTACACACATAAATCGTTATTGTATGTCATATGATATCGTTCTTGTTTAACTTGACTATTAAGCAAGCGTAGTTGGATCTGCAACAGCTACATTAACTTGCGGCTTTATTTGCTACCACCAATTTTTTTCATTTTTATTTTTTCAGAATTTCCTCAAAATATCCATTTTTAATAATAGATCGTTCAGCAGCCAATCACAAAAGCGTCAAACTGAAATCAAAATCAATTTGGAGAAATTCTTATAGAAGTTTTTGTAAAAATCTTTGGTGATTTTGGTTTTCTAAAATGTTATGCTTTAAAATTTTTGCTTACAAATAGTATCATCATAGGGTTTTTCGTCAATGGATTTAACTGATGGAGTGTTTCCTGCAACTTTTCGCTATACTGCCGGAGCAACAATCGTTACGATGTGATCGTTACGATGTGACCTGTTGTTTGACATAATTTTGAATCCAGCAAGTTTCCTCTTCTCAAGAATGCATCCAAGTACATGTATTATCGGAAGAACTCTGGATATCAGCAACTGTGAATTTATGTTTGCCCAGGTTTTCATGATCTGTGAAATACCGCCTTAATTTTGTTTCGAACTGAATTGTAATTAATTTCAAGGAAGAAAACATCTTTTTCATTTTTTATAAAATATGAATTTTGCATTCATTATAAAAGATTTATTTTTTTTTTAATTTAGAAGTTCTTATCAGTCGGCATTCTAAATTCTGGAATTAGATTTCATGGATTTAAAATGATCACTTTTATACGACTCAACTAAATTCCAATACACAACGTGTCTGCTTTTTTCTGCCCAGTTTCAAATATATTCACTAAATATAAAGCGGTAATTTGCATCAGGAACAAGTTTGGACTTTAAATCTGTATTCATGATACCGTTGCCAAGGTATCAACCATACATCCATCCAAACTACCTATATCCCAACTACCCAAGAAAGTGAACCATTTTCAAATCTAACAAAAGATTTCCATTTAAAGTTCCATTGTTCCTACAAAATTTTAAGCTGTCTTTAAAAACCGACTTTTCTAACTCAAATTTTATCGAGTCTGTTATAAAATGGGTGCATCATTAATCAGGAAGTACTTTCATAAATTTTGTTTATCGACCAACAATATTCTTACAATTCAAGAGTTCTAGTATTTCATTATTTTAGAAAAATAATTGCTTTTGTGCTGCAGTAAAAATAGAGTTATTAAGAGAAGTTACGGAAGTGATTTTCTGTTTTATCCTAAACCTGATTTATGTCTTAATTCGTGCTTTAAGAAAAAAACCTCTGCTACTGATGCTTTGATCGCATCGTGACTGTACATTTTCATTTCGGGCAGGATTCATTCGTGCGATTTCATCTACATTAAACTTTACTTGACTGAGTTATTTTTACACTAATAATTAAAAAGAATTTAAAAATAGATGAAACCGTGCAAAAAAAAAATAAAAATAAAAAATATTCATTTATCATATTCAAATTTTTGAAAAATTTTCTCAGCTCTAATTAAGCATTCGTTGTAAGTAGTATTTACGAAACAAAGTTTTGACCTTTTTTCTCTCATATTATGGTCGATTTGAAAATAGCCATTATATCGTAAAAAAGTTGAGTTATGTGAATTGTGTTTTGAAAATTACCATCCTTCGAACGACATTCACATCCACTGCAAGACTAGCTTTATATGGATTCAAATAGCATAAGTTAATCGCAAGAAATAGTGCCGCGTCCAAAAACCTATGTTGACAAATGTTGATTTGAAATTAAAGATTTGAAAAAGTCTTAATTCAAAAATATTGAGCTGAATGTTGACACCCTTTAATTACGATGACACTTGTCGAGAACATTTCTTCATTATGATGCAACATCATCAAACATCAGACACAATACCCTACTGCTCTGAATTCACCCAATTTTCAAGTCTGTGCGCAATTCACTGAAGTGCTTGTAAACCAAATTCGCAAATAAGTCGTCGTACTTATTTCGTGCTCAGCCAATCATTGGCATTCTATTTGTACTTGTTTTACAACAAAACTCCTTGAAATCTCATACTAGTTGCTTTTTGTAAGGTATTGTCTTCAGGTCAAACTCTCCGGTAGCGAGTTTATATTAAATCTATTTTCTTTTTAGTCTCAAAAATTTCAATGAACAGGAAAAAAGAGAAAAATGGATTGTACTATACACTTGTACAGATGAATTTGTTAAAAAACCATAACTTTTGCCATAACCAACATTACAGTAATACATTTGAACTTAGAAATGTTTCAATCCTGCAAATTTTCTTCCGCTTCAAATTAATATTTTTACATTAGAATTAAATGTCTGGATGGTAACACCATACTTTAAAGAGACCATTCAGAAAAATATAACTCGAAGATATGTCATGGAAGTACCTTAAACTGCTTCTGTGTCATATGCGTTATCCAAGATATCTATAAATTAAATCAATTATCGAAAGTTTCGAAATTATAACTATTCATATTGGAAAAACCGAAATCTATGCTACAAAATTATTTGACTGCATGTCAAACGACCTTGCATTATAATGTTATTCGAAACAATTTCGAAATTCTTAATGGTTTGTAATTTGAAGATTTAATGTAAAATGCATAAAAGCACATTGACCACACTCACTGTCTTTGTTTGATTGCATTTTACTCCACTCTTTTTATGCATGATTGTTTAGGATTTAATCTAATGTGTGTTTATCATGCTTAATTGAAGCAATTTCTTTCAGTTCCATATGATCAAAAATATATAAGACTGCCCTTGAAAAAATAGCAGTAGGCTACTGATTGATTCCAACTTCGTCTGGAGTATTTCCTTATTCCTTCGAACTTTATTGTGAGTTATACTATCGTTTTCCTACCGTTATTATACGTCTGAATTTCCGAGCTTATTCAATTCTTTCAACAATAAATTATACTGTGTTTATCTTTTAACACAGTATAACCATCTTATCATAACCAACGTGAAAACGCATGTTTTTTTCATCCCGATTTATTTTAATCAACGCATATACTGGATGAACAGTGGATTATTAAGCTTAAACGCTTCCATCCAGTGAGCGGAGCTTTGCGATTTGTATCAATTTAAGCTGTCATGAATTTATCTTTTGCTAATTTATTCAGATAAGAGGAAGAATATTGCTCTTGAATGTGTGATTTATTAAAGTTGAACGGACTGAATTTCGGAAAATTTTATAATCGAAATCTAAAGAATCATTCGTATCCTCAAACAAAGCAATAGCAAAAGACTTCGAAGAAAAAGACGACTAAACTTTCTTTGAGGATCTTCACTTATTTTTGATGCGCTCTAAAAATTTCAAATCTTCACAGAAACAAGAGTTTGAGAAAGACGTAATTTAAAAATTTAAGATTATAAATTTGGGATAACAAATCAACGAGTTACATGGAACTATCGATTCAGTATCAGCTTATTGTAAAAATGATGCGGAATTCAGAGAAAATAACCAAAAAGGAAAATAAAAAAAAATCGTCGAAAGATCAAGTGATCAGGAAGTATGAAATACATTTTCAGAAAATAGGTGGTTTTTCCAAATTACTTTCCTAAGTTCAAATTTTTTTCGAAATTCCCACAGTTAGTTCATCCTAGCCTGTGTTTTCGATAAGCAGTGATATTTTCGCTAGGATGCTTTTTTAACTTTAGGGTTGCATGAGATCTTCTAACTTCATTGAAAAAGCATTCGCAAAGAGATACTGGAACTAAATTGCCAGAAACCTTCAGTAGTTCGGCTATCTATATTATGTGTACTAGATGAACCATTTAAAAACGTTGGGACAGAATGAACTTTTCACCCATTTAATCGCCTCACAAAATTTTGAGATATTTTACAATTAGTCTTGTTGCAAAAAGTATAAAGTAAGCCATTTTGGTGAACTTTGAGTTCAATGAAACAGACTGCAGCAATTGAAAAGAAAAAGTCAATATTATCCAAATGAGAATCTAGAATTAGAGATGGGTTGCACCTCATGCAGATGAAAATGATCAGTGACGCACTATTTGCTTGAAAGTTTACTTACTTCACTGCATTTGCAACATTGGACGAATTATCAAATAACTTGAAATCTCCGGAAGATTAGCAAAGGAGAAGGAACATATATTCTGCAACCAATAATTAAACAAATTTGCACGTTGTAAGCTAAATTCCCTTGCTAGTGGAATTTTTGTCTGTTTTATTTCTGTTTGACTGATCTACTGATAGATTCTCTACTGATTAGTTATATAGTGTGCTAAAATATACAACAGAAGTGCTGATATGTGAAAGTCATTATAATTAGCAACTGATACCAAAAAAAAAAAAGATGAGCATTAGTAGCAGAAACAGCGAATTCTTAATCTAGACTTGCTTACAAGACGGCATAGTCAGCTACAATGCGCTAAAAATAGGAGAATTTTTATTAAAGCAGTAACTAAATAAATTTTCAGGAAACTATGCAGCATGACATGCTGCTTCGGCAGTACACTGACATTTCCGTATAATGTGAATAATCTGTGAAGTAATGCTACCGTCCCTACAATGCATTTTCAACCTGCGCCTTTTACTTTTCACAACTGTACAACAGTATTGACTGTCACTACCACACCAACCATAACATCGACCATTTTTGATTTGTTCTACCGAACGACAATTACCGTCCACGTAATGATGACGATATTTCTCTTTGCCACAGAAAATTTCACCTACAAAATTATGAAATTTTGTAGGCAAGAAAATTATATTTACTCAAATAATCCTATGAAATATAAATGTATGCAATAAAATCCCACAACAAAACTCAAACAGCTTACGTTGTTGACAATGCATGCCACTATAACCAGGAGGGCAATGACATGTGTAACCACTGGATAATGAAGAATTCGTAATGCATGTACCGCTATAACACTGGACACCACTACAGAGATCGACACTTTTGGCACATCCATTTAAAATTCCTTTCTTCTGTTCCGCCTTATCGAAATCAACTACCATGTTATTAACGTGAAAGTCGGAGATGCATCCTGGAATTCTATTCAGAGTTTATCATTTACAGTAATTTTTTTTGTATAGATGAGATCAGCAATGTTTTTTGAATAAATGGAACCTAAAACCCTTATGGATTCAAAAATGACGCTGGCATTTACTAACTATTACCTCATCTTACTTTGTTCAATAAATTAATTTTTTCTGGATAAATTATTTGTTCAATAAATTATGATTTGCCCGAAGAAAAATGAAAAAGCAAAATTAGGATTTCTAATTTCAAAATTGAGAATCAATGATGCTATTATTAGCCAGTTAAAATCAACTTTCTTTAACAACACTGATCTATAAATGAGAATAAAATATGGACATCAAATCCGATTATATTTTTATAAATTTATGAATCACGGAAAGTTCGTTAATTTTTTGTGCCTATGTAACAAGAAACGTGGCAAAGTAAATGGCATCACAAAATGGAACCCACAGAAATCATGAAATTCCGCTCATTTCTCAAAATTTACCTTTAAAGCTCTGCGATCGCTTCAAATGAAAAGCGGTCGTTGCTTTAACAGCAACAGGGATTGGGACGCCACCAACATATAAGAAATTCTTGCTTGTCAATAAAAAAGTTTCTTTTGGACCACTGTTGACAACAGTTTGTGGCTCGTAATTATCAATTTTTAATGTCAGCATTATTCCTTTGATATAAATTTCTATTCGATGTGGGCGTCCATCATGCACTAAACAGTGTACATATTTCAATATTTTAATTAAGATTCGAAGATGATATGTCAGCAAGTTGACCCCATCTCCTAGCAGAACTATTTTGACCACATCTCCTAGCAGAACTATTTTGACTCCATCTCCTAGCAGAACTGCCAAAATATAGCACGTGGTTTTCGTTTATCATTGGATCAGCCAGATTGTCATCTTTATAGAAAAATTCGATTATAGGAGAAAAGGCTACTTATAGCCCTTCCCAATAATAGTCCAAGAGAGGTAAGATAAGGACTTATAGTAGTAAAGGTAAAGATACCAGCAGCACTATTTTTGGTGTTGATAATGTTTTAGTATCATAGTCAAAAAGTATAAATCTTTTCAATATAAAAATAAACATTTTAAAGAATACCAGTAACATAGCTGTACATATGAGAGGCAGGGAAATTGCCCACACAGAATGAAATTTTCAAACGACCATCGTATAATTCCATCGATAAGTGTGCATTATCGGCATAATATATGACAACTCCGGTGCTGAAATAACCAGTATGTTAAAGCTACTCTTAAAGTTTCGAGATAAACTTACTCAAAATCATCAGAACAATAACCTAGCAGTAGTAATCAATGTGAAGGATAGATTCCCATCCGGTGAAGCATTGAAGGGTTCCAGTGCGATGAATGAATCATCTTGAACATATCCTACAGCTCTTAGCTGTTCACATCGTTTACCACTGTATCCTTCAGAGCATTTACATAACACATCATTTCCTAAGTCATGACATACTCCCTGAAGTGATTTATACTTATCATTATATCATACAGTCTTTTGCAACTGCAAATCAAAAGATTCACAGAATTCTAATTAGCTGGGAAGAAAAAGCTCACATGTTTACAAGAATGCGCATGACATTGTGATGTATTCGGATAATCACTTGACATCGGTGATAATTCGCAAAACTTTCCTGTATATCCACCAATACATTCACATTTGTACGATTGTATACCATCCTGGAAAATTTTATGAATGTAAATTTTTGCTATTTCCAAATTAGCGCAAAAGACTCAGTGTTTGAAATTTTTAATTTTCTAATACATGAACTATAATTTGATATATTAGAATATTACTATAAATTAGGAACATAATTTGATCCAAAAATTAAAAAACTAACAACGCAAACTGCATTATTTTCGCATAAATTATGCTCACAATCATCGATGTTTATCGTACAATTAACACCAGTGAAACCTGGCAAGCAATTACATCTAAAAAAAAGCACATATCTAATGAAACTTGATTTTTAACTAGGTGAATTGAAAAAGATCATTAATTACAATTATAGTATTTTTTCATTTTTCCAATGATGACGAGCTAATTATGTATTGATATGCACTTATGACTCGGAACATTCATTACATTAGTGATCATATACCACTTCTGTTAATCCAATCAAATGGATAGGCAGTCGAAAATTAGAAAGGTGGTTGTTAAGGGACATGAATTTGAGAATTTTATTTTATAACATGCTAATGTTAATTTTTTACTGTACGCTGATTACAGTAAGACAGAAGGGAAAATTTCCAGATTGCGAAGAAATTACCTATATGAAGGAGGTTGTTGTATGCACACTCCTTTATTTGCGCATGGATTCATTTTACTCGAACAAAATTCCATTTTTTCCTCACAAAAACGCCCTATTTGAGTGGAAAGGCATTTACATTCGTAAGAATTTATCTAAATTGAATCTAATAAAGCAAATAACTTTCTAAAAATATTTCTCTGTAAAAAAAATATCAGTAAAGTTAGACTTGAATAGACTACATTCCCAGTCATTCGAATAACATATCTCTACTACTTGAACCGCTTCCAGTACAAAAAAAAAAAAAAAAACTTACCAAATCAATACAAGTTGCTCCATTCTGGCATTTATTATTTACACAATCATCAATATTTGTCTCGCAACGTTCACCCTCGAAACCCTTCACACAGTGACATTTAAAACGTCCGTCTTGAATTATCTTTAAATTACAAAATTATAACGCGAAATTTTATTTAAAAATCTAACAGAAAGAACTACTTTCTTTCACTCTGTTTCGCCCCCTCTCTCTTCCTCTATGAAATCACCATTAGGGAAGGAGAAAACCAAGATAAAAATTCAAATTGTTTCCAAAACTTTAATATCCTCAAAAAGAAAAAAAAACAGTGCTATTTCAGGTCTTCTAGTGAATATCAGTTAAAAATATCTTAGGCCATCAGTTTTGCTAAAAAATGCATACGGTAAATGACAAAATGTCCTTCAGTTACAACAATGCGATCGGTATCATTACCTTGCAGGTGGCATTATTTAGACACGGCTCGCCATAACACGCATCGATTTTATTTTCACAGTATTTTCCGTGATATTTGGCTTTGCACTTACACGCAAATGTCCTTCCTTTCATTCTTTGACAAGTTGCGCCATTTTTGCATGGACTATTAGCACAAGCATCACATTTAACCAACACATTTTTTGGTACTTTTTCAACGCATCTATAAAGATTGAAAATAGTAAAATTCAGCATGAATCAGAATTTTTTCAAAGTAAATAATACATAAATATTCAAACAATTACACAATTAATTTTACTTGAACTGTAGTTCATTGGCTGATAGAAGCAACTGATTTCGTAGATTCAATGGAAGTTCACAGCGAGCAATTCCAGCTTCAATGAAACGGCTTCTTATCCAGCGACTGAACCATGCGATGCGACAATCGCAATACAATGAATTACTTCCAAGAGCTCTAGATTTTTCAAAAATTTAAAGGAAACAGAAATCCAACATATTTCTGTCGAATATATAAGTTAACAAAAAATTAGAATTTCTTACATATGTGTAATATTATGTAGATTGGCAAAAGCTGATTCCGGCAAAACTGAAATATCATTTCCGTGCAATGAGAGAATACGTAAATTAGTCAAATGTGTGAATGCTTCTTCTTCCAGGCATTCTACTTTGTTATAATTAAGTATCAACGTTGATAGCTTGGTCAAATTCACAAATGCTCCGTTTTCAATTGCAACAATTCGGTTATGGCTTAAATCTCTGAAAATTATGATTTTACGATAAAGGAAGAAATATATGTTTTACTAACATTTCTGCGATCTATCAAAGATTTCAGGGTTTTCATATTCAATGAACTGAACTTGAAATGACGAAATGTATAGATGAAGAATACAAGAATCACTAAAATGTTAATTATTAAGATAAACGGACTATTATACTAAAACATATCAGGTGGTGTTCAGTGCACTGAACGCGACGTATTTCATTCCAGGGTGATAAATGAAAAATATATATATGGAGCTGAAACAATTCCATGCCGATTTGCTTTATCACAACAACCAAATAACTTACAATTTGACAAGTCGTTTCAGTTTATTCAATTCAGGAGGAATAGCGACAATATTGTTTGAGTCCAAAAATAACTCAGTAGTTTCAGCGGATATACCAGCAGGAAATTTCTTAAGATTCTTGTTCGAACAGCGCACTACTGTTCCATGACACGTGCAAGCAGTTGGGCAATAATTACCATCTTCCGTGCAAACATTTTCCGTAGTTTCTCAAAATTGCTTGCTGTCGGAATTTTTCGATTTTTTAAAATTTCAATACGCACAATTTTACTCACTAGACTACAGCTTTTTAATTGGACTGCTGGACTATCACTCAAAACACTCTTTTTAAAAGACAGACAAATTATGCTCAAATTACCATTGCAAAACAGTTCATCTTTTTTGAGAGACGCCACCGTACGGCCCCGTAATTGTATCGGTTCGTGACAAACAGCAGAATTCAGAAAATGAGTTGACCCATTCATTCGTGGGTAATGAACAAAATCAATCATATGACAGTTACAGATGAAATTGTTCCCATCTAATGATCTGCAAAATGAAAGTATTCTTTTTTTTTGATATTCATATTTAAAAAAATTTTTCCCTCAGACTTTACTTTGAGTCATTTTTCAGTGTTTCTTGAATGCATTTTTAAATATTGTGGGATAAGAGATTCAAATAAGAAATCGAAATTATACACTGATTTTAACGTTGCTAGCTGCGCGAGTGAATCAGCTGAGAAGCATTTGATCTGATTGTGACTTAAGTTCCTGAAATAAATTATAGAATTCGCTTTAATAGCATAAATTATCAAGTTAAAAAAATTGTTTCAAATAAATAAAAAAGCTAGAAATCATTGCTTGCAGAGATTTTGAAATAAAAAAAATTTATTTCAAGCGGATAATAATACCAACTATACTTCAGGCAAGTTAATTTTCAAAGAGTTGACAAGAAATATGAAAAAAGGGAATACGGCATTCTAAATTATCAAAGGAGATAACAGATCATCATGTCGATATTATAACAAAAAAGCTACACTCAAATAATACTAAGGATATTACAAAGCATTGCCTTTCAAGAAATTTAATTTGAACATCTAATCACTTTACATGAAGGTCTGACTACAGTCGAAGCATGTCGGGTGACCAGATAGGCAGAGAACTACCAAGCTGTCGAACCGCTCAAAAACACTGGATTAATAGATTCTTTAATCACGTGGTGAATTTAAAAGAAGTGTTTTGACATTTGAAATACCAGCTTCTCTCAGTATTTTAAAATTTAAAAAGTACTTTGAGCAACTGACAAGAACGAAAAGGAAAAGAAGGAAAAATTGCTGTTCCGATAATTCCAGTCTATAAGTATTATCCACCAAGGTGTAATCGCACGCCACTGAAAGCTGAGATGGATAAGCAATGATTGTGCGATGGATATCAGAACCGTCCTGATCACTAACAAAACTTACAGTTTAATAGTTTGCAAATTTCCACTTCCAAATACTGCAGTAGAAAAATGTCGTAATTTATTGCGGCTTAAGTCGCTGAAAAAGTCAATATTCATCAATTTCAAGCAGAAATCAATCGTGATAACGTTATGAATTATAGCATGATGGAAAATAATATACTTTTAATAGTAAATCTCGTTTTACATTTCAATATGCTGTAATATATATTTTAGTTCTTGCATACTTACAGCAACGGGTGTCTTAGACAGAACTGCCGATACCTTGGAAATCAGCACTGTACCGATTAAAAAGAAATCGTAGAAGTATACATTCGACAATCAAATGATCAAATGAGGGGAACCAAACAAACAAAGAAGTGGATTAATTTATTTACTGACCAGTTAATCTACTAGAGTAAGTGAATCAGAAATCTTACAGTTCTTGCACTTTACCCAATGCAGATAACGAATTGTTCTCGAGGAATTTAATTTCATTACCATCCAGCAGCCTGAAATTCAATTTTTTTCTGTTTTATGAGATGAACAATGCTTGACAATGATTTCAGAAATGTAAAATAAAGTTTAAAAAGATCAAGGAAGATGAACACCCACAATATGGTTAGATTTTCGAAATGAAGATTAGCGGAAAGACGAATGGCAGCTATCTTATTGTTGGACATACGTAATTCAGTAGTATATCGAGGTAATTTCCGTGGAAAATCAGTCCAACCTTGATTACTGCAATAAGTGGTATATTAAAGTTGCAGTAAGAAAAAAATCCACTTTGTATATAAATATTCTTTTCCCTTTAACAACTGCAGACTAGATGACAAGACAATGTCCTTCGAATAAAGTATAATACTTGATGGTAAATAACAGAAGTTACTTCTAAAGAATGCAATACCTGCAATCAACGAACGTATTCAAACATGAGCAGCCAACCGGACATGGATGGTCGATGATACACTGACCTGCGTTAGCCGTTACATATGCTTCAGACCCTTTAAAATTTATTCAAATTGCCTTAAGAAATCATTGAGATAATGATTTTCCTTTTCGAAAAAACCTATTTATTTGATACTCTTTGAGGACATAAATTACCTTTACATCTAAACTTCGAGTGATGTAATGTAGATAGACGTCGATGAGCTACTCGTTTTGGTGAATTACAACGTGCACTACTAGTTTCTACAGCTTTCTTGGCTAGTAAATGAGCAAGCCATTTCTGAAAAATTTCCATTATTTTCAACTTTCGGAATTTTTTGAAACAATTCAAACTCTTAATGTATGAAATTCTGAAATAAATGCAAACTATAAAAAAATTTGTACAAAATTGGCCACTGAAAGGCACGTATTAACGGTGGAAATTCTTTATTTTTTATTAGGTGTGGGGTAAACAAAATTTCTAGGAATCGATAAAAGAACTAACAAGATTGCAATCACAAATTATTGGATTGCGAGCTAAATGAAGTGTCGTCAAATTGGTCAATCCATCGAAGGTTCCATTAGCAATGGAATGAATTTGATTATCATACAAAGATAACAAATTTAGGCTTGTAAGGTTTGAGAAAATATCTTGTCGAAGACATTGCAGCTTATTTGCATTTAAAAGCAATAACTGAAGATTCGTAAGTCCGTGAAACGCTTCCGATGGTAAATTACTTATATTATTTCCATATAACACGCTGTAAAAATAATATTAAATCTTCTGGAAAGAGTAGCTTTACTTTTCAAAACGTTCCAGCTTTTTCCCATTTTTTATCATTGCTTCAACATATGAATAAAACTGGTAGTTGCGATCCGAAAGTCACTTTAGGACTGCTGAAGTCCGACTAACTTCAACCTTAAGAGTTTAGTTAGTGTTTTTAGTTTTATTCGTTATTTCGTTATTCATATGATTTTGCAACTTTGGAATGTGTAAGCTTCAAGCAGAGTTACTTTTTTGTCCATGAAACTATAATTTCCATTACACTCATTAATGACCCGTAACTTTTGATACAACTCTGGTTAACGAGTATGTTTTGGAAGCGATTGGATATATGCTTTGTCCAATAATTGATTCAAAAAAAAACTCACAGCGAGTTTAGTGATTTCAAACCATCAAATGCTCCCGGACCGATCTCCCCAATATTGTTTTTACTGAGATCACTAAATATAAGAATCTTAATAATGCTAATTTCATAATATTTGTTTGATAAGTCTATTAAAATTTCCAATAGTCTATTAAAAATAACTTTATTAAAAATCTTCCAAGACAAAACCTTCAAGAACAACATCAAGCGCTATTCATATTTATATGAAAAGTCTTGACATTATTTAGTCAAAATTATTCCCAACTTACAGTCGTTTGAGTTGATGAAGGTTGTAGAATGCTCGAGGAGGTATATAGGTTATTTGATTTTGCTCAAGCCTTCTAAAAAATCGAAAATTTCCGTAAAATTTTCAAAAACTTTTCTATCAAAACTTTGAGAAACTAGTCCTGAAATATAAAATGCTTCTAATCGCAGGAAAAAGAACTTTAAGATCTTGTTATTTTATCAAGCCATTCACAAACATTACAGCAAACTGAAACAATGTAAACTTACAGCTCAGTAGTTGTTGGAGGCAAATTAGCTGGGATATGTGTTAAACCACGATCTCGACAATCGATCGTCGTTTCAGTGCAGGTACAAACCGACGGGCACACTGAAGCATCTCGACATGAAGTGGCTACACGTTTTTCAATTCCAGAGCATTTCATTAACTGAAATTAAATAAACCGTACTGTCCAGTCACTTCTAGAATTTGTGGAATCTGTTCAAATTGTAATTAAATCTAAACTTAATTTTTGAAATTTGAGTATCACTTTAAATTTTATAAGAAAAATTCTGTCCATACAACATTGTGATTGTACGCATTTTTTCGCGCAAGTAATTTGATTACTTAAGTTTTTCACCAAATGATAAAAACAAAACTGCTAGAAAAATGTTTTGATTTTAATTAATCTTACAGAACTGAAAAGTAACCTATACAAACAACGTTATTTTTTTGAATGAAAATACTATCTTTAAAATATAATTACAAATAATCATTCTTATTTCACCTTAAAAAAAAACATCTATAAGTGATTAGAATAACCGCATTTGAAATGTTGTTTTAATTTAGTTTATGGAGAAAGTTAATCAGTTTGCAAGATCAAAGTTGAACTGCATCATAGTCAAACATTTCTATTTCTAGTTACCTCTCATGATTTATATATCTGGTCTATAAATTTGCATTATAAATTTCTGAAATGGTCCTCTTTTTTCAGCACCCATACCCGCCATTTTTAATCTCCTTAAACTCCTTCACTTTTCCAGAATTAACAAAAAATTTTTCAAATCGTTGTAAATACCGTCTCATCGATATTTTCTAGCAAACGAGAATGCAAATGTGCTGGCCGATGGCATCGTGTATTTCGAGCCAGTATACGTGAATTAGAAATGATTTTTTTCATCCATCGTAAACGACAATCACAAAGCCATGGGTTTTCAGCTAACCTCCTGAATTCACATTTGGCACAAGGTTCACATCTCGAATTACTGATACCGTTTTTTTTCAATGACAAAACGATATTTTGTTAAATTAAGAGATCCGGTTTTAATTTTTTAATTATCAACGGTTTTTTCTTCTTTGTCGAATAAGGATATTTATCAGTAATTTAGTTTTAAAAAAAGAGATCATTCAGTATTGCCTTCACTTAACAGTGTCAGAAAAGTTTAAAAATGGTGTTCTCCAAATTGATGGATGAATTTTATTTTTTTCTTTAAAGATAAATTATCCATTTCGCTTACAGGACGCGAAGATTGACCATTGGTCCAAGTTGTCCCATTGTACTTAGATTGTTGCCATTCAGCGTTAAAATTTCCAATTCTGTCCACGTTGCTATCACATGACTATCTAAGCTGCAAACAATACATTTCTACGATTTTGAAATTAATGTGAAACTATTTTAGATCTCAAACCAATCCAAAATTTTGAAATCAGTCGGCATAAACGGTAAAATTTATCGAACTACCACCCGCTCAAATGTGTTGGACTCTAAAAGGAATAACAACCAACACTGTAGTTCTTTTCAGGAAACTCATTTATAACTAAGTTTGCGAACCGTCCAGAAACATGCGAAACTGAGTGACGGGACACTCCTCGTTACAGTAATGTTTTTTTCATGATTTGCACAAAACAAGTTCTCTCCTCTTCCAATTGATTTCAGTTTTTCGATCTCAACTTTTACAAAAGACTGAATGCGAGCAGCGAAATTTTCGAACCGATTTCTCCGGGTAACTAAAAAGAGGAGAGCTCCTGCTAAAGAACTTACAGTAAGTTGTAGTACTTGGATTATTAATCAAAGTTTCGAAATTTTTCAGAATGGGAAGTGATCTTCAGCTTATTTGAAACTGTCTATCGAAGTAAGAAATCGAGGCCAGACAAAGCACTTTCTGCAGATTTTTAGCAATTCCGAACCACAATGCTTACTGCCAGGAGAGTCATTATCAAGCAGATGTAAAAATGAATAGGTATAAACAGACAAAATGGTTCATAAAAAAATCGGCAACTCACTATCCATTAAAACATTTTAAGAAATTGTTATCCAATATTTTAGATGTAAACTTGACATTGAGAACGTTGACAAAGAGAATTTCAAGTTACCATGTTAAGAAATTTCGATCAAGTTGTAAGTTGCGCACCAATTTTGGTCCTTGTAATTGCGCATCGGTCAAAACAGTTAACAAATTCTCACTCAGATCCCTGCAAATAAAATTCCCATACACTTTAAAAATATTAAATAATTTAAATTACCTATAAATTTAGTATCAAATCCTTCTTAAATTATAACTAAACTTCTTTGGCTTTGTCGGTCAAATCATTCCTTTGTAAGTTTCACTTCAGAAAAGTTTACTAAAACATATTTTAAAACTAAATCAACTCTTACAGTACTAAAAAACACTTGCAGTTTGCCACTTAAAATAACAAATACACTCCCACTTCCTCTCCTTTTTTTTATAACTCTAAATCGAGTTAAAACTCTATAGCAGAAATATTATCTATTAATAAACTTCTCCTTCCCCATTTCCAACAGTTGCAAATATACAGCGACTTCCTTAAACTTTGCAAGACTTTGTTTTTGGGTATAGTCATGCATATCAGCACTGCAAAATCCTAGAGTCCATTTAAGTCTAATTCAAATTCGAATTTACCAACACTGCGACTTATTTATACTTATCTCAAATGCAACACTTTTATTGGGGAAGAGAGCTGAAAAATGGATTGAACATGTTTTATCTCATGTCTCATGGGGTATTGAGTCCACTTGTTCCGGTACCTATCCGTTCCTAAATATTTTATTAGCTGTTTTAGAATTAGTCTCTGGTAGAGGACAAAAGCACAATATATTGTTTCTATTTTGGTTCACATTCTTTAAATTATCGTTTTTGCTTGGGACGCATTCTTAAGATTTTGAAGCTGTTATTTACAGTTCTTACTGTTACGAACTGAAAAGCAAATAAAAAAGTGGTTTTGGTGGATATGCGACAATTAACAGCGGCAAGTAAACTACAGAACAAACTTTTTCTGGACGCTGTGATTCAAGGTCAGTTATTTTTCGATATACCAAATGTAGTTTGCAAAATTTAAAGTACTGTTTCTCAGCAACAAAAAATAGTGCAAATATATTTAATGGTAAAGGAAGTACAGGAACCAAAAAAAAAAAAAAAAAAAAACGGAAAGAGCTGACAATGGATTTTTTTGCTTCTTACAGCGTTTTCCAAAGTCATAGCTTCCTGCATAGAAAACTTCGAAAATTTCTTTTTTTCCTAAGCAAGATATTATGTGTCGTGTAGTTAAATTTCTGAACTCTTACTCGCCATCAGTACAAAATTTTAAGTGATTTAGAATTTTTGGGAATTACTACATTACAGGAAATCCAAATACTACAATTCCATATTTTTCATTGTACCCTAATCCTACTCCGGTAATTATTTCTGTTCCCATTATTTTTGCTAAACAAAAAAGATATCCTACATGTAAACAGAATATCGCTGTTGCATATACCCATAACATTGTCCTACTCACTAAAAAGTGAAAAAAGACTATAACCTTGGTGGATTTTATCAATCTGTCACAGCGCTTATTTTGCATATTGTGTGAAAACGTAATATTATTGCAGTAAGATTTCATCGTAAACAGATTGAAACTCAAAATCTTAGCAACAAGTTTGGTATTTTTCCGGTGAATCTTTGAAAAATCTTGGAAGAAATGATTTCTGCATCCATTCTTAACTCTTCAAGATTTTTCGATAAGTCATCTAAAAAACACCAAAACTGTTCTCAGTTTTTGGAAAAAATCATATTTTGGAAATTTTGGACATAATTATGCGGTAATTTTGCATGGTTATGGCTATTGCTAATTCGGATATCACAAGAAGGAGCCTAAATTTCTATAGAAAATCTTGTCGAATCCCGAATACAGTTTCTTATTTCCTGAATCTGATTGAGTGATGCGAGTAAATTAATTAGTTAGAGAAAGGAATATTCATCTCAAAAGTGGCGTAAGGTTTTTTTTAGTTTAAAAAGTTCGTTTTATTTTGCAGCAGTTGTTCACAGTGTGATCCTTCGTAAAAGAATTCATGTGAATCTTGTTCTCTTTGTGCTGGTAAAGTATCTGTCATTCAACTCTCCTTCCTGGCATCAGCGATATATCCTTTCGGCAAGCAATATGACTCTTAAAATCTTAACAATTTACATGAAAACTGAAAGGAATTGCTTCACTTATAATTTAAAATGAAATTAGAAATAAAACTGATGCTGTCAACAATCTCATGGAAACGGGAATGCCTGGTTACTTTATTGTCCAAAGAGACGGGCAGAACACTTCGCAGAGAAGCCATCAGCAAAATAAAGTTGAAGTTGAATGTGTGAAAACCTTATGCTGAATACGAGTATCAAAGCATCCGTTGTAAATGTTTTTGGATAAAGTATAATCTTTTTACTGACCTGGTGAAAAACCACTTTTAAGTTTTCTATTTTAGCACATTTATCAATTCAATCAAAGCAGTGCCTCACACACAATTATTCTTTTTCGACCATTTTTTTTTTTTATTTAGCTCTTCAAATCTTAACCATATTTTCTAAACGCAATTTGCAACAATTCAATCTTATTTATACTTATAATTTGAGCAAGCTTAAGATAAATCCCAGATACCCGAGTGTAACCAAAAATATGATTGCACTGGCTTTAAACTTTCTAAATTCACTTTATGTATAAAATATTTACATTTATTGCATTAGCTTGTAAAAATCAATCGCATTTTTCTGAATTAAATTTTAAAACCAGGGATTTCTTCCAACATGAAGATGGAAAAGAGCAGAAAAAGATTTTCGGCAAATTTCCACTACATTAGTCAAGTGGTGTAGAGAGCGGACTCCGCTAAATTTATGCAGCCGTTTATCTCAATGTTTGCTGTCGATTAACAATGGCGTCAAATGGGTGACATTGCAGCTGAAGGAGTTTAAGGACAATGAAGAGATCAGAGACACTTTCTCTAGTAAAAGAATGTTGACGAGTGTAAAGTAACATGTAATTTGAGCTGCAAGTTCATCACTATTTCTTCAACTGAAAAAGTAAACAAAATCTTGCCAACTAAAACTACTGAAATAAAGGTGTTGGCTTAAGCTAAATCGTAATATTTTTTTTATTCGCTTTTCATCGTTTATGTTCTGATTATTTGATTATTGTTATCTAACCGATATGCCTACTACATTAGATTACTGACTAATGAATGAAGCTAGCACAGTCTAAATTAATGAAGACTACGACAACACTGCTCTAGAGTACCAGTGAAGATAGATAAAGACTGCTGAGTTAATTTGTGTTTGATCAAAAATTTAATAAAAAAGTGGACAAAAATTTAGGGAAAATGAAGTTCTTCAAATTATGTTTCAAAAAAATTAAATTTCCGAACATTAAAATATTAGAGCATACTGAATAGAATATTTTTGGAGTTACAACTTAAGCTTACTGCTTTTGTGAAAAACTTATTTCAATTAATATAAGAGCTAATTTGAAAATATCACTCAGTTGATCATGGTGGGATTAGTGCAAATAAACGTGATAATATTTACAGCAAAGAGAAAAACAAGGAAGAATGTTAATCATTAAAAGAGAGAGCATTTGATCCCGAAAATGTGTCGATTGCTCATTGCTCATTCCAATCACAATATCCTTCTTCAACTTTGTCGGACTGGACAAATAATAAAAGATTAGGAGAGTTGGCTATTAAAACATTTATGAGAATTAAATAAAGGACTTCGTAAAAAAGTAATTACTTAACAGACTCAGTGAAGAATTTGATGACCAACGAATAATTACATTTGCAAATTTTTGATAGATGAAATTTCAACAGTTTCATTGCTGGATTCCTATGTACTGTTAATAATTATAGGACTGGCAACGCTGGAACATCTCGAAATTAAAAAAAAAAAAAACTAACTTTACGTTCCAAATCTCTGGTTTCTTTTAACGATAAAATAAGTTGATAACAGATGTTTAAGAAAATTGATCGAAAAAAGCAGTTCGAAAAAATTTCCAACCATTCTACGACAACATAAAAAATTTTATAACTTTAAGAAGACTAACAGACGACGTAAATTGATATTGTTGATAAAGACTTCATCTGGTAATGTCCGTAAACGATTTCTGTTCAATCGCCTGTAAAATTGCCAACTATAAGATTCGAAACTGGCTTCGAAACAAATATATAATAATTTCAAGACTTAACTACTGAGTTCTGAGTGGTATCAGCTATTCTGATTAATTATTGTCATAGCAATGAATTTACAAACATCAGCACTGATTAATTTTTATATCTTTCATGACTGACATTGCATAAATGAATTAAATTAACAAAAACTCACAGTCTCTCCAATGCTATCAAATTATCGAAGGCATTACTTTCTACCATTTGGATCTGATTATCCATCAATTGCCTGTAAACCTAATGCTTACCAAATATGTAAATTCACCAGAATTTAGTTAAATAGAATAGTGCTAATTTACACTGCAATGTCTTCAACATTCACCGGAAAAAATGCTTTTGTTGTAAAGTTCGAGACCAATAATTTAAAATCATAAAATCTGATAGTATGAAATTAGATACATTAAAACTTGGACTCAATGAAAAAACAAAACAAAGAATTAAGGAAATAGAATACACTTATCATACAGATGATTGGAAGATATAAAATGTAACCAACAAGATTTTGAGATGACGCAGATCTTTAAGGTCATTCTTTCGTATTTCTGATATTTTGTTTTCTTGGAGATCTCTGCAACTATTTTTTAAATATACTTCTAATTATAAATCAAGATGACCTGTTATATTTATAGGACAAATTGAAATTGTGCGCAGAAAATGAACAAGAAGAAACATACAGTCGTACAGTGTTGGATGGTATCCTGGATGGTATCCTGAGAAGACCTTGTCCGGTACATATGACTGTGTCCCGAGAACATGAGCATTGATGTGGACATGAATTGCAGACAGTCTTTATTGTAAGAGTCAGGTGCAAGATTGCTACACCACGAAACAGCAGCATATTCGGGTTGCTCAATCGACGCAACCCGTCATCCCAGTTTCTGCAACAACCAACTGAGCGCCCCGCCTCTACCACGTTCCTTCGCCTCGACCTTTTCAACGATGATCATCTACCCACCCACTCACCCATTAAGCCACGCATTATCGGCATCAAAATTTTCCAGGATTTTCGGGATAGCACTTGTTCCATTAACCATCCACTTATTTTCAATGATCTATATGATGTAATATGCAGATTTAATCCATTTCTTATTTATGCTGACAAATATAGCTGTAAGCGAACATTTTGGTGGTAATATCAGAATTTCGATCCCTATTTATTAAGTTCAATAAGGAAATAGAAATAGTTCAGTGTTTTCCGTGCCTTATCATTTATACTTACTGTGTTCACTTTAGATTCGCGCAAACTGAGTTTTCCCAGAAAAAGTCTAATGGAACATGATAAAAATTTATTCAGAAAAATAAACAAGTGTTTTGAGAAAAACTTGCATTGTGCCACTAAACTATTTGAAACCCACTGAATACTGTAATTCGGATTGTTCCCACAAATCTTTTATAGAATTTCATGCGCAATAGTTTAAGTCTTGAGTGTTTTGCTTCATTGCAACATGTTCAAGATCTTTCAGCATATCTTTCTTAGGATTTTTAAACATTGCTTCGTATAGTTTTACGGGTAGATTATTGGAATATTGAAAGTCGGAATCTGGAAATTTGCAATATGATACATTTATAGCAAAAATGCCTGACCGTTCCGATCTTGAAAAATTTCGCCGAGTGCATTTATTTCTCGAGAATTTACTAGGAAACGGAATTTCGGAACAAACATTATAATCCAAAATTCAGGAGGTAATGAGGTTGATGAACTTTTGAATATTGTCAGCAGCAATTACTAGTCATCTCTTTGCAACAATTCAGTTAATTACCACATCCCATGGTGTACCGTATATCACATATAACATGATGATTTATGACCAATTACATTCAAATAAAAATAATAAATAGGCAAATAAATTATTGATAGATGAATAAATAAAACCAATCAATAAAAAATGCATACATAATGGATTAAATGCCTAAATGCAAAGATTGTCCGTCCATGTTAAAGAGCAATTAAAAACAACTAATGATTTACAAAAACAAGTAATTTTAACGCATGTAAAAATAATGAGTACTAGAGAAATGTAGAAAATACGTAAAAAATAAAATATTCGTAAAAATAAAATAAGAAAAAAATAAAATTAAATAAAAATAAAATATGTTACTGATTATCATACTGGGATTGGTGAGTGGTCCTGAATCCATGAATTGGACTTCTTTTAAAATGTGCAGTTTTTGTCAAATGCGAAAAAGTTTTTGAAAATGAAAATGCATAATTTTGAACTGCATGTTGTGAAAAGCTTTTGCAGTAGCCATTGCCATATTTGAAACAAGGTATGCTCAATTGTATACACTTCTCTATAGTTTTGTACTCGGAATTATTACATTGTAGATTTTCAACTAGAAGAACTACTTGTGTTCTTTCGAAAGCTTGCTTAGAACAAAATTTGTACTATCCATTTTTTAGGCATTAAGTATTATTAAGTGATAACTGCAGAGAAAAATGAACATGTTGCCTTTTATAAAGTTTATTTTGGAGAAGTTGAAGATTTCGGCTCTATAAATTATTGATTGTAAGCTATAGATTATAGCTTCTCTTTTCTTGGCTTTCTGCTTTGACGCCTTAAAAAGATAGAAAAAGAGTTAAGCAGGAAGTAATGGAAGACGAAATGAAGCAAGATTTACATCAGCACTTGGAGTAGTCAGGCGACAATAACAATTCGACCAAACAGGGTTGTCCTCATTTGGATAGCCATGTTCCAAAGAACGATTTTAGGCTGGTCTACTCAGACCTGCTTCTTACAGAACGTACTAATCCTGCAGTTATGTGCAACTGCGGTAGTAACCTTTTGTTCAGAACATTGCTCTAATGATACCGACGTCATGGACCATCTTTTAACTGAAGCCGGAGTCCGCCATAATCGCCATAAATTACCGTCTAGACCAGTTATTGTACGCATCGAGATGTGGATTCAAGAAGTAACTTATGTTTCTGAACTAACTCAGGATTTTGAGATTGGTTCGTTTCGATTGAAATCTTTAAATTCCAAAAACTAAAATTATGCTTCATTTGACATTACTTATCCAGTCGTGATTAAAAGTTATTAAACATTTGATACGATCTAAATCTGCACCAAAGTCGACATAGTAGAAATTTCAAAAGAATGGAAGAAAACTGAAATAAAATGGAGAGCAGTGAGCACGCAACAGCCAAATTAAATTTTTTTAAAATAAAGTTTCAACTTGACTTTGAAAATTTTTTAGTTCCTTTTCCAATAAATTGTTTTTAATTTCATTTCTATTCTTTTTTTCCAGCAGATAGACTTGCGAGGTTCTAACTGCTTGATGATATTTTCTAAAATTCATTAATATTCTGTTTCAAATTTATTGAATTGAATTTAAGTGTTGTAATAAAATCTTAATTTCAACTTTGCAGATTTGTATGTGAATGAATTTTGGGAGGATCCAGCACTTAACTATGAAGTGCTTCTACCATGTAACGCTAATTTAAGCTTTGATCACAGCATCCATGAAAGTATATGGATTCCAAACACCTGTTTTATCAATTCGAAAAGGGCACTTATCCACAGCTCGCCATTTCGGAATGTTTTTCTTATGGTCTTTCCAAATGGTGTGTAAAGTTTTTAGTCTTCTACTTTGAAGAAATAAAACTATGGTAAAAGTGAAGAAAAGAATTCATTTCATTTTTTTTTAGCAAGGAGAGGGATTTATAGATTCGAAGTTTTCAATGATAAAATGATCATGTCAGTTATTCAACCTAAATCTTGTAAGTGGTTTCCTTCTTTTTCTTCTAAAATTTAGCATTTTAGGCTCAATATGGTCATGTTGGCGTATTAAGAGCACAGGTCCATGTCTTATGGATCTGCGTAACTTTCCAATGGATTCTGTATCGTGTATGCTAACATTTGAATCCTATAATTACAACATTCAGGAAGTGCGAATGAAATGGAACGAACCTCATGCTGTATTAATGTTTAAGAATATCGAATTACCAGATTTCACTTTGGTCAACCTCACAACCTCCGTTATCGAAGCTGTAATTTTTATTATATGATCGGTTTTTGATTTTTGAAATTCAGAATATTTTATATCAATTTTAATTTTAAATTGATCGTTAACTGACAGAGTAAATTATTATTTGTAGGAGTATGCAGCGGGCTTATGGGACGAACTTACTGTTTCATTTACATTCAAAAGGAGGTACGGATGGTACATTTTGCAAGGTAAGTTTGATTTGCTATGTTGGGTTTTTTGCAAAAGATCTGTTACTCAGAAGGATGCAATATTTGTATCGTTTCAGGATACATACCAACGTATTTAACAATATTTATCTCATGGATACCTTTTTATATGAGTCCCCGAGCAATGCCAGCTCGAACTATGATTGGTGTCAATTCTCTCCTAGCAATGACGTTCCAATTTGGAAACATTATACGTAATTTGCCACGAGTATCTTACATTAAGGTGCATTACATTCTGTGTTTAGACTTTATGTTTATTAGTATAACTAGAATTTCCAAAAATAGCACCGAGCATTGGTTTTTTTTTTGAAAATTTCCAACTTTAAGCTGGAAATTTTTTGAAATTCCTTCAAACACGTTTGCTAACACATGTCATTGGATAATATTTTTTATTACAGGCAATTGATATATGGGTTCTGAGGTAAGCCTTTTAGTTATTTACACATATATAAATATATCTGTTGATTGCAGTAAAATATTGTTGAAAATTTAGCTCTCAGAAAGTTGCCATCTTCTCTTATGATCAGTAAACAAGACGAAGTAGTCATATTTTTGCATTTTGCTTTGATTATTTGAAATTCATGCATCAACATGAATTTCTATCGACCTTATTTTTGAATTCATAATAGATTATTGCATTTATCATTTTTCAAAAATGTTATCATCGTGTCATCAACAAAAATGGTCGTAGTTTTCCGCAAATAATCATCCTGGCTTTCTAAAAACACTAAAAAAACAATATATTTTTGAAAATTTTTTCATGGTTTAACTAAATTTAAACGAATCGTTCCATTTATCCAGTATTTACCTAGGCAAGCACTTCTCACATAAACACTGATGCGAACCGGTTGATATAAGAATAGTGGGTAACACTGATCAAGTAAACACATTCCTCTTTTGGTCATTTCATTCCTAACAACTTTTAGCGAGATAAAGGAATAGCAACTTCATAGGAGCTTCGTCAATATATGCCATACTATATTTGTCTAGTCAAACTATTAAAAATCGCAGTCTTCCTTTCATTTCGTTAGCACTGAAACTTCAAATACCATTTACATTTTCTTTGCATAAGGTGAGAAAATATGCAGCGAAGTTTTTTTGATATTCTATCCCAAAAATTCGCATGAATTTAAGAATACATATCGTACTCATTTAAGATATGAATATGATATCGATAACAAAAGAAAAAGCATTATCTAAAATAACGTATCATTCATAAAGATTTTCGAAAGCATAAATTGACGAATAATCTAAAACAAATTACAATGCTGAAACTGTTTTACAAAGTATGACAAGTATTTGCAGTGAATTACATGTAAGCTTGACATGCTTCTATCTGGTTCTCCGAATTCTCCGATTTCCGTCAATTTTTTCTACTTTTTTTTCATGAAAAATAAGTATTTATTTTAAGAAAAGGAATAAGAACTGTATTTGCAGCGGGATGACTTTCATATTCGCATCATTGATTGAGCTTGCAATGATTGGTTTTATGAATCGGCATGAAGGTCGAACAGATACCAAACTAGATCATAAACAAAAAGAAGTTATTTTTTTGTTTTTCATATTAGCAAAATCCGGAGCAATATATTTTCCATTTTGGCAATGATAGGGATCCTGAGATCCTTAATGATGTTAGTAGCAAACGGACAAGCGGACATTGTACTGCTGACATCCATCCAATGAATGATCAGGCTGTTTGTGGCTTAGGATTCCTAGATGAATATTGATTGAAGCTTCTAGAAATGTATCATGCTTTTTAATAATATTATTTCGAGTTAAGCATACGTTTATTAATGATTTTCTTCAGAAATAATGTTTAAAAAGCTTTAAATCACTAACTTTCTAATGAATGTTTTTTAGACCACTTTTTTTCGGCGAAAATCATCCATTCTGGATAGTGAAAAACTAGACTTATATTCAAGGACGAGTTTCCCTCGTTAGTCGATTATGTTTAAAATTATTTATAGTAATCTTGTAATAATTCTGTTTGAGTTTCTTAATTAGTTTCAGCAAAATTTGCTTCGATCAGATTTTTTATCGAAAATTTAGAAATAGTAGAAATGGAATATAATGAGAAACTTTCTCCTTCTCGCTTCTAAATGGAGTTTGCTCCTCACATGAGTTATGTATATGAGACAATCCGTGTTATAGTAGTTAGTCCAATCCTTGCATTAAATAAATATATATTTCATGAATAATAGAAAGCCATTTAATAATTTTTTATGTGATTTAATGCAATTTTCAGTAATATATGCAACATTCAACATGATATATTGGGGTTATTATATGAATGGACTATTTCTGCAATAAATATACTCACGTGGTTTTCAAATAAGAATTTTGCAAGTTCGACTGTCTTTCCCGACTGTGCCTGTTTTTCTATTTTTTGACCAAATGTTTGAACTTTGATTATTACCTGATTTGTTTTTCTCATTGTAACACAATTATATTTAAACCAACCATACAGTAGCGAAACATGATACTATCTGTAACTCTATCACGACAAAGTGTTCCCATCTACAATGTCCTCAACGAGCCTTAATTTTTGACTTAGATTTGTGTCACTCATACTAATCTTGCTTTGTTAAGATAGCACAGAAAAATATACCACCGATTACTTTAGGAGATCACATTGAGATAATGTACATTAATTGATTTTTACGAAAATTTTAAACAAAAAAGTGCTACGCTCCAAGCCAGGAAAAGTATCTTGATTTTATTATTATATCATGATCAAAACTAAGTATATTCTTGATATTTAGGAAGAATTAGAAGTTTTCTAACATTAATACCTCCTAACAATAATAAAAACATTCAAGTGTACTTTTCAAATTTTTTATATCATCATTAAGGTGACAGGTGCAAACTTTCTCTGTATAAATTTATTGATTAACCACATTCGTTTAATTTTGTGTATAAAAAAATTATCAGCTGAGGTTAAAAAAAAAAGTAGTGTGCGGCTTATAATCAAGAGTACATTAACAGGTTCATACATTCGAATCGAAGAAAGTTCAGAAGAAAGATGTTATAATGTCTCAAAAATTTTTTCAATTAACCATCGCATCATTTTGTTATAAAATACAGTTGATAGAAATTAGTTTTTGCGACAAAGGATTACTGTAAATGCAGCAGGTTTACAACAGTCCCAACAAAACTACACTAATTGTTTCCATTGCAATGGAAATTTTAAAAAAGTGCGAATAAGCGATAAATGGTTATCTATAATTCAAAATGCTCATTTATCACCTATGTCAATTATAAAATTTATCTATTAAATATCCTTACTAATAAAAAATGCAAGTAATAAATAAAGGAAAATATTGATGTCGTGGCAAATTTAATATTTTGTAAACGGAAATGAGACTTAGAACAGTAAGCATGAATCGGTTAACGAAGATTTTTGTCCATTACAGTGTTTAGATTAGCCAAGTAATGGATCGATCATAGTGATATTTGTCTTTTTTGCTTTTTCTTTTATTACTAAATATTCTTATCCCTGCAAAATTGATACTGCTTAAACACTTAAACGCCATTACTTCGTTTCAAACAAACATCTAACGAAACATTTAAAAATAACCAAAAGGATTACAAGTATCAACTGTTGAAGAGACTTTTCTCGACTAAATCTCATAAATTTAAAATTTACTGAATATTTCTAAAATGTGATGCTCATCAAGGATATGAAATTTTCAACATCAGCTGTTGGGCAAATAAAAAGAGTGAATGGAAGATTCTGAAATGCTCAGTGACGTTACTCCTTACTTCTTTCTACAAGTAACAACACTACGGTAATGATGGGAAACATATTTAGTTCGTATCAGCGCCGTTAATCGAGCCAATCAATGCCTTCAATTTCCATTCAATTCCTCATTTGTAACAGATGATTATTGTCATGAATAAGTCTCGGGGAGTGAATCAAGGGAAAAAGTCTCGGGGAGTGAATCAAGGGAAAAAGTCTCGGGGAGTGAATCAAGGGAATAAGTCTCGGAGAGTGAATCAAGAAAGCGCAGTTTCTAATTGTCATTAAATGCGCTATATTTTGTCAGCATTACGTTGCATTTTAATTAATCTTAGTTCGAAACAGTTGTAAAACTACGTACGTCACCAATAATAATAATGCTCATTCCTATCTCAGCAAGCAACAAATTGGCTGCACCAATTGTACGTACTCATACGCAAACGCACACGCGTTCTCGCTGACGCACACACATATGTCCAACATTGTGTATATGTATGTATGTGTGTGTATGTGTGTGTGTGTATGTGTGTATGTGTATGTGTGTATGTGTGTGTGTATGTGTGTGTATGTGTGTGTGTGTAGGTGTGTATGTGTGTATGTGTGTATGTGAGAATTTATAGCCAATATATGTATGTGTATGGCTCAATTTGGTGACCAGAATAGAGTAACTTAGTTAATGTGGCTATGTCCTCTGTTTATATATACGGATAGATAGGCCTGAAGCAAATAAGCAAAAGCCAGATATGGAGGAGAGTATGGGCCGATTTATAGCGCAAGAATTTAAGCGCGGAATGGAATGAAATGTCTCGCAAAGGACTGCAAGCAGGTTGTTGTTGCAGGAAGCAGCGTTTCGAACTGAAATACATGTTTGGGTATCAATAGAGCAGTGAGTCAGTGCTATTGCTGCAACCATTGCCATCGTATCTTTCATCGCCATATTCATACTTCTCTCTCCATTCATCGGTTCATCTGTGTGTGCCACAGGCATTGTGTATCTATGCCATACAATCGGTAAACCTAACAACATATTAGGCCTAACATTTTTGCTAAATAACTTCCTTTTAGAAGCCTATCATTTCTTTGTTCTTATTTCTGTGATTCTAAGTTATGGCCAATTTCAGTAGTTTGTTTGATCTATTAAGTTATTCGAGATATTTCACGTTTTTAACGTTATTCTAAATATTTCACTTTTTTTAACTTATTTTAGATGTTTCACATTTTAAACTTATTCTATATATTTCACGTTTTTAACCCACTTATTCTACGAGATATTTCACGTTTTTAACTTATTTTAGATATTTCATGTTTCATACCCACCAATGGAATGCAACAAATTGGAAATGTTGAATAATTAGGTATCATCACAAGTTTCCAGCTGCATTCATCATTTAGTCATTGGTCAGGCATGCATATTTGACCTTTTGCCTAGTTTAGTTTACTTTTGACCTATAGGTAGGTACTTACTTGACTTATCTCTTCCATTTTTCCTCTTCTATTATCCATATTATTTGGTCCATCTGTACATCATCGTTGCAATCGATTGCAGTACATTTGCTCACAAAGCGAACATTTTCTGTTCACTTTGAGCAATAACGAGAGAGTAAAGCACAACGATATGCTGATGAGATGAGAGTACGTTGGAATTGTCCTCCGTGTAATTACTTTCCGAATCGAAGCATTTGTATTAGCCTTTTTTTTGATCTGAAACTTTGAACTAATACATTGATAGCTCACATTAATAACTGAATGCGGAATGGATGAATGGGTCATGGTATAGAGCTGAGTTAGCTAAGTTACTGATGCAAATGGAGGTAATACAGTGCATTATCTTTAATTCATTGTATAAGATGAAATGATAATTGAAGAAGTTTTACTATGTTATCAATTAGTTAGCATGCAAAGTTCAGAGATGAAGTAGAAAAGATTTTGCATTCTCCTCTTCTACTAATAATATTAACTGTATTGTCTGTTTCGTACTGTGCATATCATTTGTATCAAAGAAGTGAGAATTATTTTTGTTTGATTACTTACATTTAAGCTTGAACTTTTTCCTCTTGTTTTGCTTTTTATCATTTATCGATTAGTAATGATGTATATTTTGTGTAGTATAAATTGTTAACTTATTCCATCATCTCAATTCAAATTCTTATTCTGTAACTCTCTTTTATGTTTCATAACTGATACAGTTAACCATTCCTATTAAATCTTTACTTATATCGGTGTTTCGTGGGAGCATATACACTTACAAGTTATCGAACGTCTACCGAACGTGTTGTAGCGTAAATAGAAAGCATTCAGTGATTTTTACGAGAATAAGATTGGAATTTGGCGAATTCGATTAATTAAATATTTTTCTTGGATACGAATTACTGTTTTATCAATTTCGATTGAATATTTCAGATTATAGATAGATTATTGACTTTAGAATTTGCATTTGCAATGTGTGATTCAATTTATTTACTCAACAGTTTAAAAATTTTTTCTTAAATCCAAGCTTTTGGAAGTATAGAGTTGAATCGCTAATTAATTTACAGATGTTTGGAAAGTTTGCTTCTTTGATGCACGACTAATATTGCACACTTGTTTGCCGTTGTGTATATCTTTCATGTTTGATAGATTAGGTGTACGAAAAGTGAAAGATTGCTATCAAATCTAAAAGTACCACTTCTTTCATTAACTTTAATATCACTTACTGATTAAGTTTTCCATGATTGTGTTACAGTTCCTTTTTTTCCAGACGATACAGTTTCTGCTACCATGAAGCATTGATTTTTCATCTTTTAGTATATGTGCGATTTTACATTTATTGTATTTTTGTTTTTTTTTTTTTTTTTATTAATCTTAACCAAATCGTAATTCTTTATAAATTTGCCGATAATTCATGGTTATCGAATGATTTTTTGGTGGAGGTAATTTATTCGTGTTCAAAAGTATGTTGTTTCCCTTTCATTCTTTCGCGTTACTAAAATTCGCTCTTCCATTTCTTGCATCTATTCTGATTTATTTATTTTAAAAATTTTTCTCGCATTTTCATTATTTTTCATACATTTCTTACTTCATTCTGTCGTTTCAAGATATTGCATAGTTATATATTATTGATTGCACAGATTATATTATGAGTTCAAAGCAAATGATTACAAGCGATTCTTATGATGATGAGTCTTCTTCAGAGGTTAGTAAGATTTTATGCGATAGCTAACTGTATTTTTTAACATCAGGCAGTGCAAGTGTGAAATCTGTAAAAATCAATTTACACTGTTGTTTTGCATTTATTTCATTAAAATGGCAATATATCACGATTTTATACAGTTTCTATAATCAGAGACTGCGCATACACACATATATATATACACACACACACACACACACACCTAAACGTAATATATTCATTCATGTTAGACATTCGATATTCTTGCGCATCATATGGAAATTGTTCATGAAGTTTTAGATCTTCTATGTTCAGAAAAGCTCTCAAAAATCTTGCATTCGTGAATTCATTCGCTTAATTTAGTGATGATTATTATTTAAATTATTAGATTGTTTGCATATCTGTGCACAAAAAATTTCACACTTTTTTGTTTCTTGTATAAGAATGGTTTGTCATAGTAGTTTTCACCGTTTCTTATTATCCTACTAAATGCTGTAAGATATGAAGTTCGAAAAAGTTTTTCAAATATATAAACATAGTAATCGGACTAAATAATAACAAAAATGCATGAAACACTGTTAGATGATGCATTGTTGAAATGTGTTAATATATGTTGATGTTCATACATTCGGTTTACTGATTACAGCTCGTTATTGTTGTTTGTATTTTGATTGCAAGATTTATGCTTCAACTTTTAGTTTACTTTGAATATGGCGTCCGGGGGTAGCAGTGAAGAAGCGCAGTTAGCGCAGTGTCAGGCCTACGTGCAACGGCATAACATTCAGCAGTTGGTCAAAGAAGCGATTGTTAGCTTGTGTATAAACAAACCTGAAAATCCGATCTTGTTTCTCAAGGAACATTTCGAAAAGCTCTATGATCAACGATCTCAAGTATGTTCTTTGATATTTTATATTAAAGTTTGTGGTTCACACATTCTGTGGGAAGAAGGCTGAATTGATAGTTATTTGTGAGTCTTAGAGTTCACGAAGGGATAAATTGTTGTCGTGCTCTCCGAAGTTTTTCACTGACAGCTTATGCGTAAAAATTTTGTGCACTATTGAAGTCATGCATGCCAGTTATTGGAAGAAAAGCATCACTAAATTTTTTCCCGTTTTTTTTTTTTTTTTGCAGTATGCGACTTGGCAGAATAATTTTTTGGCAGTATTTTTTGTACTGTTTGGAAAATTCAGGAAAGAAAAGAGATTAGTGGAAGTTTTCATTGCTTACTTCTATCTTTCTAACTTTTTGAAAGCACTTTCGTCATTAGATTTTGGTTTTTTGATTACTGTTTGTTTTTTGAGCACCATTTTAGACAATTTTGCTACGTTTTAGTCTTTGATATTCCTTCATGTAATGTATTATGAAGAATTTGTACAAAATATTTCTACTTTATTTCACTTATTTGTGCCTTCTGGAAACATTTTATTTTGCAGAAAAAAAAATCGTGAATTTTCGAAACTATTTTGATCACTGTCTTTTGCCTTCCAAGAGGATTCTCCGTACATTTTTTTTCTGAAAAGTATGTGTGACGACCTGAGAACTAGTAATTTCGTGAAGTTGAATATATATATAGAATAATTCAATATTATAATGTATATTATATTATATTATTATAAGATATATTGTATTGTATTATATTTAATATATATTTCCAGGTATTGAATGATAATTAGATATTCAGGTTTTTTTAAATCATATTTTCGAGAATATAAGTGAAATTCACACATATATATATATGTGAGATAAATGGGCCTAGTTGCATGAACGCCTCTGATTCAGATGTAGTTGTTGATATGAATACCACCAATTATGTGACAGCAAATTTGCAATTGCTGATGAGATGACAGGAGGAAAAAAGGAGGAATGATTCCTATAAACGTTCAGTTGCTTCTGAAAGGTAATAGTAAAGCTGATTGATGCATTTTATTAAAATGTGTAATTTAAATATGTGTAAATGGATCCTGATATTATTACAATTTTGTCTAGTAGTAGTAATAGTATAGTAGACCCTGCTTGTTACTACAATTCTTGTTATTTAAATTTAGCTAAAATACAACAACGCAAACCACGGTTTTTGTTCTTCCTTCACAGTGTTTAAGTTTTGTTGAACGAAGAGAAATAGAGTTGAAAAAGTGCAGAGAGCGAGGGAGAGAGAGAACTATGAATTAGATGGAGTTAGAGAATTTGTGTGCATTCGAATGGAATCATAGATGGATGATGATAATGATGATGATAATGATGATGATGATGATAGTGATAGTTGGAGAAGGAAAACATATGCTGAATTGATTGCTATCGCTAGTATATGTAGTTGCTGCTACTGCAGTTATTGCTGTTTTTTTTTTTCTGCTGCTGCTTCTCTATTCATCAAAAGCGTTTATTTGCTGCTTTTGATGACTACTGCCGAGTGTGTGTGTGTGTGTGTGTGTGTGTGTGTATGAGGATGCACGGACGTATACACATAGGTGTAGACTGCAAGAGTGACGCTGGAAGACGTACAGGAGAGTTGGTCAGTCGGCGCATCTATGGTTGCCCATTTGCGGTTGTTGAATGTTAATTTGTTAAAAGAATAAACGAATTTTGATAATTATGGGTCAACATCTGAGCCTGAAAAGGCGTCGAAATTTGAGCACAGGTGTTGCTACCTCTGCTTCTGCAACATCTGCAACTATTACCATAACTGTTGGTGCAGCTAATACTGTCGATAGCCAGAAGCTGCACGATGAAAAAACTACTGTGGTTCTTTTCATTTCTTATTTACTTTTACTAACAAGACCCCCCAAAAAAAAAAAAACAAATGTAGCATTTATGAAATGAAAATTGCATTTAGCTTTTTTTTTGATCAATTCCATTGTTTCGATTTCCTCACAAATTTTGTTACTAGTGTGCTTGTTAGGTATCAAGTCCACGAGTAGAGGCAACAGATGATGATGATACCATTGATGAGCCTCCAAAAATAAAACAAGGGAATCGAAGACGCCTTGCAGTTAGTGCGGAGGTTTGTTTTTTTTTTAGTAAATTTTATTAGCAATAAATTCCTGTTTTTGATTTAACAAAGGCGAAAGTTTTGTAAATTTTTCTCCTATTCTCTGAAAGCACTTTTGTATTAGAAATTGCACATCTTTATTGCTAACTTTTGTAGGTACCCGATGAAAATGAAGCCGCAAATTATGATAAAGTAGTGATACCTAAGGATGACGAAACTCGAAGGGCATTGGAAGCAGCAATGTGCAAAAATATTCTCTTTTCACATCTTGAAGTTTGTTTATGTGTACACTATCTTTTATCATGCATTTGAATCTCGTTGAAATAGTTCCACTTTTCTTTATCGGAACATTCAAAAGGATTTGAGGAGTGCTACAGAGATCTTTTGAGAAAAAAACGAAGTGAAAGTTCGTTTCAATGAGCTTGTTTTACATTTTGGTACATTTTTTTAAAGCAATGGAAATATTCACTAATACAAATCAGGAGAAGTCGTTCGTCGGGTCCGACGAACGACCTAAGAAAAAGGATAATTTTAGTATCACGCTATGTTTTCGACCACTGATTGAAATTGGGGTATAAAGTAATGGTCTTGTTTCTATTTTTCCTTGGTTTCATTGTTAGGAGACGGAAAATATTATATTTCTAGTTAGTTATACAGAATCTATACGTCCGAATTTTTTCAATTTGGAATTGACTTTTGCATTTACAGAGATCGTAGGATTACAGAAGTAAAGCTAAGCTATCTTCAGGGAGACGAACAGAAAGCTATATTTGATGCCATGTTTCCTGTTGAAAAGCAAAAAGGCGAAACTATCATTGAGCAAGGAGAAGAAGGCGATAATTTTTATGTTATTGATTCGGGTGAAGTAAGTTTTGTAAACAGCTTTTCAAAATTGTTTATTTGACATGCAGATGAGTCTCATTGTTCGATCTGTTTTGTTGTAAAAGCGGAAGGTTACGGTTAAGGGTACGGTCTTTGTCATCGATTTTTTTTAGTTTCTACCTATTTTTTAGTGTTAGTTGATGATGGAGTAGAAAATTTACAAGCTTTCTATGCACATTTCTCTGTAATTATTGCTTCATCTCTTTTTCTTGCTGAAAATTTTCTTTTGAGGTAGATATATTTGTAAATGGTGAATATGCACTATCTATCAAAGAAGGTGGTAGTTTCGGTGAACTTGCTCTAATTTATGGAACTCCACGGGCAGCTACAGTAGTCGCCAAGTCTGATGTAGTGAAATGTTGGGCGATTGATCGTATTACTTATCGACAGATCCTTATGGGGTCTACAATGCGGAAGAGGAAACTCTATGACGAATTTTTGTCGAAAGTTCAAATATTATGTATGTTCTTTATGTTTACTTTGCTTTTTCTTAATAACATATGAAGAAACTGGCACCTATTGCATTATGCTTCTTACTAGGACATACGTAAGAATTCCATTTGAATTACTGTGTGATAATTTCAAGTTTTTGTCATATTTATTTCGGTGCTTCATCACTGTTTACTTTATGTCTATATTTTAAGAATCCATTTTTAGCTGATCTCGACAAATGGGAACGAGCGAATGTTGCTGATGCTTTAGAGAGATGCGATTTTGAGCCAGGAACGCGTGTTGTTGAACAGGTTTGCTTTGCACTTATCGTCTTCGTGGTTCTTTGATTTTGGGACTACAGATTTTTTTTATTGCTTAGGAAATCTAAGGAAGCTTTTAAGTTTCGTTTCGCTTCTAGCATTCACTTGTTTATTCACTTCTAACACAAAATACTGTAAATTTAGCATTTCGTTTTGAATTATTCGCGTCGAATAAAACTATTCATACGAGTAGCATCTTCATTTGTTGTAGGATTTTTTAACACCACTGAAATCAAGTGATTTAGAGGATGGTTTTTTTCGCACTGTATTTCCACATACATTTCACAAATTGGCGGATTTTTTTTTCTTTTGAATTAAGGGACATCCTGGTGATGAATTCTTCATCATTGTGGAAGGACAGGCGGATGTATTGCAGAAGCCAAGTGACGATGCACCTTTTGAAATCGTCGGACATTTATCTTCATCAGATTATTTCGGCAAGTTCTCGAATTTTAGTGTGAAATTTATTTCGTCATAAGCTTCCTGACTGGTACTACTTTAAGAAAAAAAAAAGTAATTAATGATTACGGGAAGGGATACATTTCAAGTGCTTGCGCAATGTCTGTTGTTTGGGATGTTGACAGTTTAAAATCTGAACCTTTTTTTCAGGCGAGATAGCGCTCCTTTTAGATCGACCTCGAGCTGCAACGGTAATTGCAAAAACACCTCTGAAATGTGTAAAATTAGATCGAGCACGATTTGAACGTGTAATGGGACCAGTACGTGAAATCCTGAAAAGGGATGTATCAAATTATAATTCATATGTTAAGCTGATGACATGAACATCCGTTTATTTGGAGTCCATATAGTTTCAGCAGCGTTTTCGTTTCTATTAGATATATTTTCCATTTTGAGGGCATCTGGTAATATTTTGATGTGAATGTATTAAAGAATTTCGCAAACTGTAATGAATGGAAATATTTTCTAGCATTAAAACACTTAATTTTGTCGCATTCTGCGACATAACATGTTTTCGGTTAGAGTTTAGACATCCGTTTCAGGCCATGTAATTCCAGCAGCTCTGGAGCTTTAATGATTAGAAGCATAGAATATTGAGTAAAAGTGGCAAGCAAGCGGGGCTTTGATTTTAAGAGAAAATTGAAAAGGTCCATCACATTTTTAATATTGTGGTTTTTCGTAATATTTCCCAGACTGGTTTGCGCCAAAATTCTTTGAAAGTTTTTGGAAGACAACATTTGTTTTGGTTGTAGTGATATTCTTGTCTTTTTCCTTTTTTGTCCATAAAAACCCAGCCGGGTCCTCAAAAGCTAATGCTTCAACATGGTGTTATTAAATGACTGTTGTCATTAATATTTCGTCCTTGTTAGATTTCATTCCATTGTATAGCTTTTCCGCCATTTACAGTTCCTCTCTGTGACATTACTGTCACAATTTTTACATTAATGCTTTCCTTTTTTCAAATATAATTAGTTTAAAAGCGCCAGTCCATTTTTTTTTGAAGTTGCGCTAATAGTATTATATATATATATATATATATATATATTGATTGTTTTGTTACATCTATCAAGATGTGGAATTCAGTTGCTTTTTACTCGGTTACAACAATCCAATTCTTTTAACTGTAATGTACAAAACAACAGTAACGGTGGGCGGTGTATTTACATAAAATGATTAGCAAACACATTGATTTTATCACGCACTAACAGATTCATTCATTCTTTTTACTTCAAACACTTGCTTCATTACCTCTTTGCAAAGCTGCTAAGATGCTATCGCGACGTCTCACAAACAAACGACCGTCATCCCACGGGTCCTGCAATTTCATGAGTGGAAAGTCGTCTCGCAGCCTACGTTCTCTGAAACCGATGACAACTGCCAAGCAAAAGTCTTTTGGGTTCCTGGATTCGATCGTTTTACCAGATCCTATAGCCGCTTTGGTTAACTGTTCAATGACCAAGGCAACAATTTCGCTAGCAGTAGTTGTTGATGTTATCTGAAGCCGGACTGAAGCACCACGAGTAAGGCCATAGCAAGCGATGTAAACGTTAATTACTGTCATGGTTGGATTTCTTTTTTCTTGAAAATAGTTGTCGAACCAAGATTCAGGCAGTGAGTTAGTTAATGGAATGACGCTTTGTGGCACCATATTACAGCGACCAAGATATAATGCATCTGTTGAATCGACTATATCCTGCAGTTTACAAAGTAGTTATATTGGGTAACCAAAATAAGAATCATTGTTTTGAAGTGTTAATGCAATGAGTCCTTACAGTCATTTTAGCGATGACAGAGGAATGTTCGGAAGTAGACATTACGTTTGTTCCTTGCTTGTCGTGACAACATCGATCATTTATTCTTCTATGGAATGCAAATAAACGTTGCACTGTTACTGTACATTTCGCTTGTTTATCTCGTGCAGCAGAAGCGACATCACCAATCCATCTCACTGCTTTCCAGATGTTTGTTAATCTGAAACGAAATCAAATCATTCTAGAAATACACTGAGTAGAAATTGTTAGGTTTTCATAAACTTCTATTTCTTTTCTTTCAAAACCATACCTGTGTTGAAACTCGTCCAACTTTGAAAGTACATTAGCATAAATATTAATATCCTTCTCCAGCAAAGTGTTTCGCTGTTTGTATTGTATATACTAAAAGCTATCTTTATAGTGAGTCAATGTGAAGAAAGCGGATAAAGTATGTCGAGAGCATTATTAAAAATTTTATTGTCTCTAAAACATTTTGAATTTACCGTTGAAAAATGTTCGATAAAAAGTGAGAGCCGGCAATAGATACCGATGAAGTTCGGATTGTATGCACATAAATGAACTAAAATTTTTAGCGTATTTTACGATAAATTCTGAAATTCTGCAAAGAGCACAGTTAAAAAAATCATATAGTGCAAAAACTCAGAATGCCTTACAGGAGGGAGAGTTTGATTCGCTGCAACTGGTAAGACAACACTAATAAAATCAGAAGTAAAATTTTTAGATTTGAACAAAGCTTGCAAATCTAACAAACATTTCAGATGGGTTCGTTTCCTTTACTGCGAAAATCAAGAGCTAGGATGTAAATTCAAATTCACTAGTTGAGAAACCCTTTAGCATGGTATACTTACTCGCTTCAAAAATTTGGAGTGGAAGTGTGAGGCAACCTTTATATAAAGGTGGAGATTTTAATGAAGAATAACTTGGCACGGAACAAACGTCTTCAATTTTCGGTAATAGCTGCAACGAAATTTGTTTGGAAAGGAATACTTCATTTGATCTTTCTACTAATTAAAATCACATGCAATAAATTTTCATGGTTTTTCGGAAAGTGTGGCTCTTTACGTAAAACGCACTATAACAAAAGAAGAATGTGTTCAGCTACCCTTTTTTCCAGTTTTGGTATAAAGCAAACATGAAATGTAGACTAACAGAGGAACGCGAAAGTTGACTCGCCATAATAAGGCAAAACTATTGACTGAGAAGTACTACTGATGACAATGCAATTACCATTATTAGAATTAGAATTCGCAAATATTTCATGGGAGCGAACTAAATTATTTCTTGTAATAAATCAAAATTGGCAATAACTTACAATTATGAAGGAAACATCGAACTGTAATTGAAAAACCTGCAAGCGATAGATGCGCTGATTTGGTATGAGGTCAACGTCAATTTCGAGATCGTTAAGTAAACGGGATACTGCACTAAGAAGGGCGGTGTGAAAAACAAACTGTACTGGTGTTGTGGGGTTTGCAGCATTGATATCCACGGATCGTAGCAATTCCCATTCTTCTTTTGTTATATGTGGATTCTCTCTGCAAAATTACTTTGAAAATATTTAAACTGAAGACGAGCATGCCGTTTTAAAACATTTATCAAATTGCAATCAGAAAAATACTTCTCTTACTAGCTATTCTAAAATTCTCATACAATAAAGTTGAACGCTTTTAAGACCTGTGACCTTTTAATTACACTGTTCTCAATTAAAGGGAACTGACGCTATTGTTGGAAAATTTTAAGCGCAAAAACTTCATGTATGAGGGTACAAAGCTTGCGGAAAGTTGAAGCCAAAGCAAATTTGCGCCGAAGTTTTTTTGTGTTATGTTAGAAAATATCGAGTTCCAACAAGGAAACAACTGATTATCATCTAATGTCCCAGCAAAATTCTCGCATTGTCATATCTGGTTCGATGTATCAATCGAGAATTATTCTCGACATAACATCCGAACTCAGCTTTTAGTTTCAGCACTTTTTCATCTATGGACCCCATTAAACTCAAATTTTACAGCACTGCGCAAAAATTTTCAAAAATTTCTAGCCATTTGAAAGCCTGTAAGAAATAAATCTGCTTTCTTTTCTTTCTTCCAAATAATACTGAAGAAATAGATAACAAATCCAAATTTTAGGAAACTGGAAAAATAGATTTCAGGTTTAATGCTACTAAGATCAAGGGATGGCTAAATAGCAGGAGAAAGCACAACAAACGAAAATAAAGGTGAAAAGTTATCTTATTAAAGCATATGGAAGAATTGATGGCATATGCCGAGGTACGACGACGCTTATAGAACTGATGGATGAATACAGTTTCATGTAACATATGTATAATCCTCTTCGTAGCCTCATATGTGAGCACTCGAAAAAATTGATGATTTTAAAAATTTCTGCCCACAAGACATCCATTGCCCGATAAGCTCCTCGTTTGCGAATTATTTTATTCAGAGGCAACCATTTTGTTGTCAGACCCTATAAATCGATTGATTTATGATTTCCCCCATGCAATAAATACATAAAATGTGGACATGTTCGAGCGCAACTTCTACTGGTATATGAAATCTCAAAATCCGACCTCAATATCCTCCTATTGCAGAGTGAATAATGAGACGATACGGTGAGAAATGTGCACTAAACACTTCAAGCATCCTAGGGAAAAACACTCATTGTATCAAACTGATGCAATAAATTATCAATCTGTCTAGCAAAGAGATCGTTTCACTGGGTGGTTGTTATGTCTTCAGCAAAAAAATAAAATTGAAAAATTCTGTTGAAAGACCAAACTGCTGTGTAGCAGAATTAGAAAAGTTTCGAGAAAAGAGGAATGGTTAGTTTTACCAAATTTACTCGAAAGAATGTAAAGATACCTGAACGATATGTAATCCTTTTACAAAACGAACAGTAACAATAAAAGAAACCGAATTTATTTCATCTACAATTGGCTGATAATACACTCTGAAAACATTAAAAGTTCGCAATCTTTCATGTCTGACTTCCGTCAATAAATCGACTTACAAAAAACTGTCCATTTTGTTTCATATGCAAATAATAACCTTCCGATATCTTTTACTCCAAGAGCCGCATGCATTTCTATCGCAGCATCAATGAATTTACTGCGAAAATGAGAATTCGGCGAGCATGAATTATTTGCTTCCTGCAAAGTGTGCATTTCATCCCAGGCTAATGAGAGTTTTATTGCCCAGTACATCTCATCCTGAAAAAGACCAACTTAAACTGGAAGATATTTGTAATTTCAAACTTATTTCTACAGTTTCTAAAGGAATCTCAGAATTTAGCAACATCCAGGGAAATAAAATTTAAACTTACTTCCTTGATGCAAAACTGCGTTTGATCAATAAGAATAACCGGAAAATAATCTTCAACAGTACATACTTTCATTTCTGAGTAAATGATACTCACTAAATAGATACCCCTGTAAAGCACTTAATACATAATACATAATTTGCAAATCCAGCTTCATAAATTTAAACATTTGAAAAGTGCATTTTTCAAGCCAGCTTTTCACCGAAGCTTAGATAATATGATGCCTTTTCATAAAGTGTCAAAAAGAAATTTGAGCTAATATGCTTTCACAAGCCTACATGTGCACATATCTGCGTATTTCAAAATTACCTTTGCATAACTTTAAAAGACCGGAAACTACCAGCAAAGAGGTTTTTTATACTTCCTTTTTTCTTCTTGCCGATTATTTTACTTGACTTGGGAAATACTGCAAATCATTTTCGATTTTAGTTCAAACATAAAATTGGGTCTTATGATATAATTATTAAAAATTAGAGCCCAAAAGATTTGAATTTCCGAAAAAACTAAATATCAACTCAAATTTAATTAATACTCACATGTCTGCCAAACTGGAGATGAACGATACTTTTCAATATCCAGAAGAAGTTTCGAAATATCATCTAAGCGATTATGTTGCTCCAAGCTATTCGGTACGTCCACCCAACATAAAACCAAATTTTATGGGGATTTAGTCGATTATATAAAAAACAATAATTACTTTAGAAACATATCTTGCAGTAAAAAAAAAAGCCTTGACGGAATTTTTATTAAAATTCGATAAACTACTTGAAAGCAATAGCGACTGAGGTGTTGCCAAGGTTGGATGACCAAAGCCTCTAATAGATGCAGCACTAACGCGCACAGAATATCGTAACCCACGTTTCAATTCAGATATCATTACACAGTTTTTCGTGACAGTATCCACAAGCAAGCTTCCTTCGATACAGTCGAAATCGTCACACAAGCTCCATTCAACTAAAGTCTTTGTATTTTATAAACCCCATAATTTCATATTAATTTTAAGATAATGGAATTGTGAAACACAAACCTTTATAGTTTACAATAAAATCCATATTTTGTTGGCGAACATCTTTCCAACTTACTGTTAGTTGATCTGATGCTGAAACAACTGCTTCAACGCTTGTTAATGGTCCAGGAACAAGAGTATTTTCCAAAACAACCTTCATTTTTTTCATTTGTAGTAGACGCTTCTCTAGATAGTCTATCTTTTTATCCTGCAAAATGCTGAATTATTTGTTTTCTGTATAACCAAAAATAATCAAAAATTGTTTCATGGATAAAACAAGAATTGAGTTCCCCTTTTTCGAAGGATTGTAGTTTCCATTAAAAGTTTTAGTAAATTTGATCCATTATAGAAAATGCATATGCAATTTACTCACTTCATTTTGAATGTTAGTGGTCTTTAAAAATCGAATTTCCTCAACAATTAATTCGGTGTTTTCTCGAACTTGTTGCAAACGACGTTCTAGCGGACATGCTTAAATATTTTGAGTGGAACGAAAGTTGAATCCCATTTTTTCATGAATAATAAATTGTAAACTCCTAAACTTTTGCAAATTTATGTCTAAATGGCACGGATCCTCAAAACAATCAAAAAAGAAAAAGGAAACTAAAATATAAAAACAAGACCATGCGATACTCACATTCAACATCAATTGTCGCTCCATTTTGCAATAATACTTCAGCACACTCTCGATGACCAAGCATTAAGGCAAATTCAAGCAGTGTCCACTCGTCCAGGTGTGCATCGTCAATCCGAGCATCAAACGTTATGTTTGTTTTGGACAGTATCATTCTTAACATATCTTCATCGTTTGTCTCAATAGCTAATAGCGCTCCTAAAGTTCTTTGCATTAATTTTTTACGAATAACAAAGTGGAAAGCCCTAAAATCCTGTGATTTTATATTAAATAGTTTCAGATTTTCAAGCAACCAAGTAAAAGAAAATTTCAGATTTGTTCTAATGTTAACATTTAATCAAAAGAAAAAGAAAAAACTCATACCATTTGAATCCACCCATTCATTTTTATCTTTTATAAAAGTTTTAGTGTTTAATGTTTTGATCATTCGAATTTGCGTTTTTACATCGTCGAATTGCAGTTACAACTACAAAATCATAGAATAAATAAAATTAAAAACTGCAAATCATCATCTATAAGGAACGACTGGAATTCCTGAAGAATCCTGAGTCAATTCAAGCAAGTTATCAAATCTGGCAAATCTGAGATCCACTTCTAAACTGATAAGAAAGGCGATACTGTAATCGATGAAAAATTTTTTGAGAAACTACGATAAAACATTGATTTAAAGAGCGTGTAGAATTGCTGGTTAAAAATCAAGTTGTGTTTAAATGATTACAAATAATGTAAACAAGGGGTTTAAGATTTTGCAAGAGAGAGGGAGCAGTTGAAGGATGCCAACTTCAAATGTCTTAATTATCACACGAATTAAATCAATTAAATCACCCAATTACGAGGTGATCGTTTGATAAATCTTCTTAATCTTTCAAAGGCGGGGGTAGGAGCAACGCTGAATTAATGACAGCGGATAAAGTATCAGCGATGTAATTTTACGCAAAAATTGAACACTTGCAAAGGGTACAGAGATCATTTTGATGCTCTGCAACTAGTAATGTACATACAGTTAATTACACACGGTCTTTTTTGTATCAGAAATATCAGATTTGAACTTCATTCAGTAGCTAAATGTGAATTATGTATTTTCTTCTTAATCTTCAATAGCCCGGATGTTCCGATACAACGATTTTCGAAGATGTGTATTTTACAAAAAAAATTTGGTCTACTTACAAAAGAAATTTGGAAGTCTGGACAACTTAAAAACTATTTCACATCACATGTTATAATTAGTTTTATTAAAATACAATTTTCTAGTTGGTGAAACATGCACTGTATAATAAAAATCAGCAAACCTGAAGTGAATAATAATGAATGATGAAATTCATAAATTCAAATGTATGAAAGAAATTTCCATCAATTAGGATTCCTTTATTATATATTTGGTAAATGCAATAAACTTACCCCCTAGAAGTTATTATTCAAATGCAGCTTTTAAGATTATCCGATCAACTTCCCATTGTTATAATGTGAACACAACGCGCGTGACTCTATTCTCTCCCGCGGACAAATGGCTGATGAACTTGAAAATATTTTCTGGAAAGTAGCTCGTAAAACAGGGATTCATATATATAAGTAGTAAATTGAGAGATTTGTGCGAATGATCAGTGATTTCAAGGTCACTGAACTAACTGTTCAATTCACCACACTTTTCAGCACTAAACAGTAGACTGCTGTAATGCTGACCTGCATTCATTCATTCCTTTTATTGATCTCAATATTCCATCTCTGCAGAATGATTGGTACAATCAAGATATCACGGGCAATTTAGGTTACAGAAAATCAAATGATTTTTTCAATCCTTCAGTTTTAGCCGCTTTCTGTCATACATTCAAATTTCAAACCAATTTCATTCCGATTACATGGGAAAGTTGGAACTTTATGCATTTATATTGCAGACTCTCAAGGTTTTAAGATTGCCGCATTTCAAATATTTAGTATCACCTTTTCAGTTTTTCCAATGGTGCTCCTACGAATAAATGAATTTCTAAGGTTGTAATAAATAGAAATATGAATATTAGCAATGGCAGGATTACTAACCAATACTCTCTTTCGAATATGAAAGCTTTCAAGATACTATAACATTTCTATCATTGCTTTTCATAAATTGTGAATCTATCGAGTTAGGTTATTAGTTTTTTTTGTGTCTATGGCTATTTGAAATATTATGATTTTTTAATATATTTAGTCTCTTGTGTTGGCTTTTTTTATTTTTTAGGCTGTTTTAGTTTTTTAAAAATTTGTAATTAGGAGAATTTATTCAGTTTATATTTGACTTTCTTTGCTGTTTTATTATGTTTTTTTATTTGCTTTTTTCTATTATTTTTTAATTGTGTTTTGTTAGGTGTGTTAGAACATCCTTGCTGTGGCGTTTTTATGTTTTTCATCTTTTAATTTTATTTTTTATTTTTTCTAAGTGTATTTGTTTTGGGATTTATTTGTGTGTCTGAGTCAGTGATTAGTTTAATTTTTTGTAGCTGTTTTATTGTCTTTCTTAGTTCTTTTTTTGCTCTGGAAGGTTTGTTATTTTTAAGAGTTGACTATGTTGCCTGTCTTATTTTTTTTATTAGGTTTTGATCATCAGGTAGAAAAAATTAATGCTTGTTATCATTTAATTTTCATATTTTGTTTTTCGATTTGCGTTATTTATCTTTTTATAGCCGTGTTTTTTGTTTTTTAAATTTTGTTTATTACTTTTTTTTTTTGACTTTTGAGTTTGTATTTTTTCGAGAATGTATTTTTTGGTGAATTTTCTTATTTATTTTTTGCATGTGTTATTGCCCAAAATGCATGTTGAGACCCCCATTAGGACTGTAATGACTTTGGCAGAGAATTGTGTTGAATTGGAGTGCTGGGCTTTATCGTATTATTAAGTCTTTGAATTATTTTAATATGGAGTTATTGTTTTTGTTTCTTTGATTAGTATGGTTTTTTATTCTTTTATTTGTATGATGCAGAGTAATTGTAAGTCTTTGACAGCTTAATCTTCTATTTGTTATGTAAGGTTTGTGCTATTGTCGGAAATTAGAATACTGTATTATGGTAAAAAAATGTCTTTAGTTATAATATTGGCCCACGGATATATTTCTGTTTTAATGTTTTGTTTTATTGGGGAATTTTATCATACTGCTGCTGATAATCGTTTAGTTTATTGATGTTTTATTCGACTATGATTTCTATTTCTTTTCTTTCTGAGTATTATGATGTCAAATTGGTTTAGTTCTATTTTCTGTTGTACTGTGTTTTTTTTTGTTTGTTTATTGTTTGGTCCCCTTTAATTATTCTGTTTACGTTATGATTTGGTTTTTGGTGGGGAATGAGATTAGTTTTATTTTCGATGGACGTAGTATTATTTGTTTACCTCTGATGTTTATGCTTTACAATTTTTTTTGGTTTGTTTTTGTTATTTGATACAAATATTTTTTGTGGGATGACTTTTAGTAATTTTATGAAGTACAGAATTTATAATAGTGTTAACAATCGTGAAACTATTGAAACTTATTATATTATTTTCAGAACTGAGCTGGATTGGGTGGTTTAACTTTATCTATGATTATTCGTTTTGAACTTTCTAGTCCAGATGGTTATTTGTTTTTTTAGTAGGTGGTCAGGTTTATAATTTTGTTTTAACTACGCGTGGCGTTTTAATAATTTTTTTTGCGTTTACACTCGTTTGATTGCAGGTTTCGGTAATTGGATATTATCTGTTATGCTGGGTGCTCTTGAAATAGCTTTTCCTCGTGTTAATGCTCTCTCTTTCTGAATTACTTACATAGCCTTGTTAATGGTTTATCAGTCTTTTTTTATTGGTGTTGTGCCTGGAAGTAGCTGAATTTTTTATCCACCTCTGAGTACAGCGTGTCAACCAGAGGTATCTTTAGATGCAGTAATCTGGGGTTGCATACTGTAGGTATTGGTTCTTTGTTAGATTCTATTAATTTTTTAGTTACTTTCCAAAATATGCGGTCTGTTGCTGTGACGTCGGATCAAGTAAGCATGTTTGTTTGAATTTCTTATTTAACTTCTTTTTTGTGTAGCCGAGTTTTCATTCTTTTATTGTTTGATCGTAATTTTAATATTTTTTATAATGCGAAGAAGGAGGCAGTCCTTTACTTTGTCAGCATTTGTTTTTTGGGCACCCAGAAGTTGATGTTATTATTATACCTGTTTTTGGCATTATTAGTGAAAGATCATTTTATTTGATCTAGTTCTTCTTTATATTGCTATGGGGATTATAATAAAATCCATTTTTTTCCTAGGTTTTGAGTTAAGGATGGATTTGTTTTTTTTTATCATTTGTTACTTCTGTTTAGCCTGTTTTTTTCTTTTAGGTTAATTGATCCCATAATTTTTGTTGAGTTTGACAGTATAGCTACATTGTATCAGAGTGATATTTTTTGTCTGTTTTTACTATTTTACGTTCTGCGTCTAGGGAGTTATTTGGCGTTATTTTGATACTAAGTTCTGTATTTGTTTTAGTTTTTCTTGTTTTTTTTTTTTTTTTTTATTATTATCGTTCTATTTTGGATAATGTGTTGTATTTTCTTGTGATGATTTTTGTTTGGTCTTTTATTTGGTTACCTTGAGAAGCGCATTATCCTACTGATTATCCTTTTGACTTTTTTAACGTCTTTTTTAAACTTTACTATATTTTCCTAGTATTTTTTTTGTTTGCTTAGTTAATTTTTTTTAGAAATCGATTATTGGGATTTACTTTTAGTACAATGGGTATAGCAAATTCAGGCTTTGTTGGTTAAAAAATATTTTTTTAAAGTTTCGTATCATAAGATGGAGTATAGCTACTATCCTCTACAATTGGCGTGTCTTTTAGGTTTTGATATTAGTTTAGTTTTATTTATAAATATGGGTATGTTTTTTTCTTTTATTTGGTTCACATCTTTTTTTGTGAATGAAAAATATAATTTTCAAGGATGTTAGCAGGGAATATTCTTTTATGACTATCATATGTTTGGTCAAGGTTTTCGTTTCATTTTTGTTTAGTGAATTAGCTTTGTTTTTTTCTGTTTTTTGAGTTTTTTTTGATTATTCTTTGTATCCTTTAACTTGGCTGGGTGGCGAGTGGTTGCCAAATGGTATTTTATATCCAAACTACTTATGGTATAGCTAGATTGTTTTTAATGATGAATATTCAAATTCTGAAATATTCTCGTCGTTATCTGTGTTTGAATTTGATTGTGATGACTTTGTTAGTGATACTAATCGTCTAGATTATTGTCATTCTTGAAAGCAAAGAAAATATATCGAATTTACAGAAATAAAATAAATAGAAGGAACATAGAAACAGACAAAGAACCCTGATAACAACTGCATAATCTCTCTTAACGAAAGGATAGGACTAACAATTAACGTTAAAAATGGTTTTTTATAACCTCATAAAACTGGATAATGGAGTCAGAATCAAATACCAAAGGCGTATTATTTCGAAACAGCGAAAATTCTTAAAATTGGTTTGAGAGAAATAATTTGCGAAAATGCCAGAAAATATGCACATGATATATCAAATTAATTCAGAATGTGATATGATCTATTTTCAACAGAGAGAGAAAATGACAAAAAAAAGCGAAGGATTAGAAATAAATAAAGTGGGAGGCGAACGAATATGCAAATGTTTTGGCATTAGGAATCTAACAAAATTATGTCAAGATGAAAAGAAGAATATCGCATCAACACTTAGAAGCTTCCAGCGATGGCGCTGTGTAACATGCATCTAGGTAATCATAAGCTAAACGACTAATAAATCGTTTATCAGGAATAGTTGCTGCGAGACCATATATAGCAGCCTGTAAGATCAAAAATAGTTCGCATTTCCCATTTAATTTTCATAGAAAGTAAATAAAGATTGTATAAGTAAATAAGATATTCATCACAACGCTTCAAACATGCCTTGAATGGAGCCAGAAAGAAAATAGCATCCGGAAATACTTCGAGGAAACTCATCCAAATTCTTACGAAGTGATGGCGTAAATAATAGAAGACAGTGTTTTTACTTTCTAAATCAATAAAATAGTTATAGAACAATTTTTATTTCTAAAAAAAATACCGTGTTTGAACTTTTTTCTTTATCTGGATCATTCATCAGAACAAAAGCCACTTTTCTTAAATCATCTATGAATGTTTGACATGCGTTAGCAAGTACTGTATTATAGGTAACACAAATATGTGCCCTGAAATAAAAAAGCTTTAACAAATTTTCTTGTATTTCATCACATCACAATCAATGTCGTTGCATCATGTATTTTTGAAATAATATTTTCCTGCAAACTAGTCAGAGGGGTCTGATTTCTTACTCATTGACTCCTAACTTATAATGTGACAATTTTTTAAAAACTTACCCAGCTGGGTTTTGGACAGAATTCAAATTCCATCCAAGAGCAGACATACCATCCACAAGGGCATAAATATTGAAAACATCACTAGTAAACGCAACAATAGATACATCAGGGGAGCCAAGAAGACGAAGTCCATCAACATCATTCTAAAACAACAAAAAACCACTACGCTTATCTCACTTGCTATAGAATTCAACACTACCAATTTTTAAAAATGAAGAAATTGCATATCTTTATTAAGCGAATTTATTAAGCGAACTAAGATTTTGAAAATCAAAAATAAGATTTTGAAAAAAAAAAAGTCTTAAATGAAATATTTAACAGTCACAGCTGAATCGGATTTTATGATCCATTAAAACGATACTTGCTTTAAAAAGATCTAGAAAATTTGATTTAGCATCATAAATTATCAGTTTGTTCCAGAAATTAACAATTACCATAATGGCAGAGCTAATTCGGCGAGCACATTGAATGATTTCTCTTGTTCGGTGCACATAACCAGAACGACCAAAAGAAAGTAAAGTAGCCCAAGCTAAAGATATTGCTAGACCAGAACGACTTCCTAAATATAAAGAGATAAGAGAATGATACATCTAACAAAGAATTTTTATTTCATTACTCAGAAAAATGAAAGTCCTACACCAGCTCAATATTCATTTTGGGATTTTATTAATTATACAAAAACCTATTCTTCTTTACCAAATTTCAAAGAAATAAACATTTAAAGCATTATGACTCAGTAAACGAGAAATAACACCTGCAAAAGTCGGTGTAGCATATATACCCCCTGGCCATTCTGGAAAGCACATATATTGATTATGCAAATACTTTCCTTCCCGATAAAGTATTACTGAGGATCCTTTTGTAGCATAGCCATACTAAATTCGAATCCAACTTATAAATTTAAATTTGGGAATAAACATCTTGTAAAGATCTGGTCTTTTTTTTCTGAATCTCCGTCCTTGAAAGTATTTAAGAATATATGTCTATTTCAGCCAAACAGCAAAACAAAAAACTACAAAAATAATGAGAAAACTAAGCAGAAGCAGAAAACAAACTTTGTGCGTGTCACATGATATTGATGTAACGCCAGGCACACGAAAATCAAACGGCGGTAATGGATAACCACATTCTTCCATGAAAGCTATTAAGAAACCACCTAAACATGCATCAACATGTACAGGGATTCCGTACCTTTGTCCGAGCTGAAAAAAAGATTCATTTTTAACTCAAGTTACGAATATGATATTATATAAAAGAGATAGATAAAGTCTGAGGATTTGCAATTCATAAGATATTTCTCAAAAATTTAGAATTACAGAGATTAGAAATACTTTAACACTTTGAATAAGCAGTTTTAATAATCTAGATTCTAATTAAATATACTTGTGCGATTCGTTCAATGTCATCCATTGTGCCAGTTGGAAAATTTGGTGCTGACCCAACTAGCTGAAAAGTGATAAGAGATACAAGAATCGTGTTATGAATCCCGAAATGTCTCACATAAATACCATAAAATGAGAAACTAAAGAAAAAATTTTCGAAGACGTCCAGTAATGTCTTTCAATTAAACTTACGACACAGGTATTGCTAGATATAGCTTGTTTCATTCTATCTATATCAACTTTTTGATCATTTTGAACAGGTACATGTCGTATTCGCATACCGAACAAATACGCTGCCTGAAAATAACATGAAATAAATGGATTTTTCAAACAGTTTTCGAAAATAAAATGTGTAGTTGTAATATCCATATTTGAGTACCAGTAACTCCAAGCAAAATTAACCTTGTCGAATGCAGCGTGTGCAGTGATCGGGACTAATATTTCTGGTTCCGATATACCTTTAACATTTGCATAGTTACGGTACGAAAGCATTGCCAATAAAATTGACTCAGTTCCACCAGATGTTACCTAGAAGAATAATAAACTATCAAATCATCTCTCGTTTTTTCAAACTAACAACTTTGGCATTGAAATTTCAATTTCTGCAAAAATCTACAATTTCTTTTAGCGTTCTGGGACTTTAATAAAAAAGCATTTATGTATACCGTTCCACAACATTTCAATCCTCCATGAAATAAGTTTGAAACAATATGAACAACTTCAGCCTCCATTTTCCGACACCCAGCGAAGATATCCGGATGAAGTGGATTTGAAAATGCATAAATATCAAACATCTATAACAATAAAAACTTTGTTAACAGAATTTTGCTGTATAGCAGGATAAAAATTATTGAGATTAATGAATACTTTTGAAAGTAAGTAGCCTTGTTTACTGTTCTGGTCTGTGTATACAGCACCACTCACTTTACCCTCTACAACATCGAGTTCTGTCATTGCTTTATATTGTTCTGAAAGATGATTTCAATAAATTTTTTGATATATCAGAAAAAATCAGTTAATCACAACAAAACTTTGGAAGAATTTACCTGCTATACTAATAATTTCTGCATTATCCATACCATTTTCGGGAAGCATGCAAAAAAAGAGACCAGTATTGTCACATTTATGGATTTCGCGGAAAATTTTCTGCCGAGTGTAATCCAGCTCTTCTTCAAGCTTTTTTCGTATGGGAGGTAATGAACAAATCACAGAAAATACTTTGCCGAGAAGCCTGGGATAGAAAAGTTTGTTTGTTCAGCCCAAGTACACTAAACATAGCTAGAAAAAATTTTTCCAAAACTAGTAGCAGATGTAAGAGTTGCGGCACTCAAACCGAAATCAAATAAATAAAAAGCCAAGATAAAACAAAGGTCACATTTCAACTTTCTAGATAATCAAAGGTATTAGTGAGCTAAACTAAACCCTGATTTGGCTAAAGTTAAGTCCAGCTCATAAAAAAATCGTGTGGGTTCTGACGCTTACCGGGAATATATTGGTTGCTCTGATGCATACCACATACGTCGAACACGCTGGAAAAGAATGATACCAGCAGCAGTTCCGACGATCAACTTCCATGGTTTTATTTCATCTAATATCTGGTCTGCGGAAACAAGGACTTTTCTAATTGCTGTTATTCCTTCGCACAAAACAATTTCACACGGCTTATTCATACTAAAAAAAGAATTTTGTATCCCGAAATGAATAGATTATCTCTAACAAAGGTGCTTGTAATGATTACATTCACCGGAGGCTTATGATTATATTCACCGAGAAATGCTAATTATACAGTCTCTTATATCAACTAGAATAATTTATTGATGAATATTTGAAGAATAATTTATTGATGAATATTTGAAGAATTGATGCCTTTCAACTTCGATGATTTTAGATCCCAGCAATTTCTAACATTTTTACTTGAACAGTTATTTAAATTATTTGAAAAATTGCAAAAAGAAACATAAAAAGGAAATTGTACAATAATAAATCGACAACCATTTACGGTGATGAAAAGTACTGGTGATTTTAATGATCTCGTCTGAAGCGTAATGAAAAGTGAATCACACAGAAAGTAATACTCAGCACTACTAGTAAATATTAAAAAAATTCCCCATGCTAATTAATGCTTGAATTAAAAATATTATGGAAATTTTTGGGTTCTGGCTTTGCAACTATTTTTGAACTAACCAATATATGAGGTTAGAAACCCAGTAGGACTGTTCAAAATTTCATATTAAATTTACTGTTACATAAATAAATACTAAAGCAAACTCCCCTCCTACCCCTCCTCCCCTCCCAAAAGAAAAAAAAAAAAAAAAA